>JAUZST010006972.1:0-14491 GCA_034779995.1 Parotocinclus haroldoi
TCTCTCTCTCTCTCTCTCTCTCTCTCTCTCTCTCTCTCTCTCTCTCTCACACACACACACACACAAACACACACACAAATTAATATATTCATATTCATATTCTAAGATTACTCTATTAATACTAGTCTCAGTTTCTGTAATTAATGCTGAACATGAATGCAGACTCGGGGCCACATTTGAGTTTCTGTTTCCATAGTAACCTGTACCATGGAGAAAATTTGGAGGTCATATGTTCACTGATTTGTCTTAGTCACAAAAAATAATTCAACCATCCATTTGTTTTTAAGTGTGTCTGTGAGTCTTTGAGTTGGAACTGAGGTACTGCGACCATGCTGCAAAATAGTTTCACTAGAGGAAATATCCAAATATCAAATTTAGTGATTATTCAAGTGTTCATGTATACAGCCCCCCTTTGTTGTCCCACCTTGCTACTACAATTGCACTAGAGTTTTGAACATGGCTCTGGTATAGTTATTGTTAGGGCTCTGTGAATGCTAGTCAATTTCTCCATCCAAGTCTGTAACCCATAAATAGAATATTTTCCCAACAAGAATGAGCTAACTTGTTGGTGGGAATGTAGGAAATAAAAGGATTCTATTAAGGGTCACTTTTTTGTTTATTTACGCCTATTTTGCCCATCTCTGACCTAATATTTAATCTCTCCAAACCCATCTGGGTCCTCTCCCTGTATACCCTTATTAAATCTTCCTTAAGGGTTGACCTTCACCAGATGGGAACAGTTTTGCCCGGACACCAACTCACTGGCATTCCCAGTCTTGTTCCTACTGGATGCTGGGGTAAGCAGGTTGTTGCACTGACATCATGGGGCTTGCTTAGGATTGTCAGATGGCTTTAGGGGAGGTAAATACTGTAACATTGTCTGGACAACTGTAGAAAGGCCATGCTGTCTGTGCACCAGGTCACTCCATGTCATCAGAGGAAGTACAGCTTAAGTGGAGGCTGCACTGAGTAGCTCTGACTTGTATTCACTTGTAAGACAGTTTGCACTCATTATTCCAAAGTTTGTTCTGGGCAACTTAATTTCAATTGTTAATAAACATTTAATCCTTCATAGGACTGTGGTGGCCAAGTAGTTAAGGCACTGGACTATGGACCAGAAAGTCCGGGGTTCAAATCCCATTGCTGCATACAGCTAGACTGCATTAATTGTAAGTCGCTCTGGATAAAAGTGTCTGCTAAATGACATAAATGTATTCATTTCAGGCCTCCAACACATCCCAAAACAGTTGTGACAGGGGCAATTTAGAACTAAATATAATTCTCTGATAAACTCTGATCACTCAGACACCCACAGAACACAGCCTTAGCTTCACCTTAGCTACACCTTTATGAGGCCTTAGATTGGCTAATCATATGTTCCCTTTCACCAGTTTAATCACACAAATCCCCAGACACATGTTCTCATTAAAAGGACACATTTATACATTGTAGTCATAAGCTATGGCTATGAAAAAATTAGAATGCTTTAAATGTTTTGTTCAGTGACATGCTTGGTTCACTGGGTGTGTATATGTGTATGCTGCAACTAAATCTTGCCTGCGGGAAGGTGGGGGTTGTCGAGGGTTGGGTCATGAGCCCTCCTCAGTGTGTGGCTGTTTGACAGCAATGGCAGTTGCTTGCTGTCAAGTCAGTATAATGAATAAATATTGCAAAGGCCTATTTTCCCAGCTCTGTGAATAATTCATGTCACCATTTGGCTCTAAATCATTGTGTTTGGCGTTGTACTGCCTTTTTGTAACAATGTCCACAGCCTGCTAATAATCTCATTAATATACTGTATAGAAGACAGTGTGGAAGTTATATATAAATATATTTCAATATATATGTATGTATGTGTGTGTGTATTCTGATAAAAGAAGCTCAAGAAGTGTGCGGAAGGGATATTGGCCATAACAGTAAAACTACTTGACAGGTAAAGTGGATTACAGTTATTTTGAAATATTCTGCTGGAAACCTTAGGTCCTGGCATTCACGGATATTAATTTGCCAGCTCTAACTAAGCATGGTTGCCGAATACATACATCCCTTCAGGGTAATGGCATTCCCTAATGGCAGTGGCAGTGGCAGTCTCTTTCAACATGATAATGGTCCCTGCCACACTGCAAAAATTGCTCAAGAGTGGTTTGAGGAACCTGATAAAGTGTTCAGTGTGTTGCCTTGGCCTACAAAGTCTGCGTTTGTGGGATGTGTTAGAGCAAAAGGATCAGTCAGTAGAACTTGCTGATTTTTTTTGGTTCAGGTTATCACACGTTCATGAAACCTTCAGAAGGTCTGGTGGTCAGAGCCTTGGGAGCACAAGGACCTACACAATATTACTCTAATGGTTTTAATGTAAGTGCTATGGTGTATTATGGTGACCAAATGTTCCTACAAAAACCGAAAAATCTTACACTTTTTAAATGGTGGGACATTGTGGGAAATAGCTTTTTATATACAAAAAAGCTATAATATTTACTACTTACTTACTAAATTTATTTACTTATTAGCTTATTTAGTTACTAAAATAAATAAGTTCAATGATGTAGATTTAGATGTTTAACAAACTAGATGAGGTACAATTTTGTCAATTGCACTGTTATTTTTGTTTTTAGCTTAATCTTTTTAGCAAGTTAGAGTTTTTTGTGCCATCATATCAATATGGCATATTGTAATTCATACACACGCACACACACACACACACACACTTATGCTGGGATCATTTAGAGGTACCAGTTGAGCTAATGCATGTATTTGGAAAGTGGAAGACTTTAGAAGCTGGAGGAAGCTGACAATGTCAAAGGGAGAACATGCAAACTCCAGACAGACAGTGTTGAGTATAGGAATCCAACCTGTGTCTCTGGAGCTGTGCAGAATCCCATAATCTCAGAATGCAGAGTTCCAACTTTAAAGTTTGGTGGTGTCTGAATATAGTTCTGGAGCTTTTGTTTCAGGGTAACAGTGACCACTTGATAGTCATGAGCTCCAAAATGAACTTGTTCACTGATTGTAACATGACATAACTTTACTGACCTGCACAGGGGTCTCATCCATCACCTCAAACATCACCGCAGAACTCGCTAAAATATTTTATTTCCTGCATCGAGGGCTGTAACAGTAGTATAAAAAGGATATCAAAGAATCCGTATACAGTATATGACAATGATTATGAAATAAGATTTTCAATGTATCCCAGAGAGTGGATAATCTGCTAAACACATGCTGACCTCAGCAAACTAGGCATGACATTTCTTATCCAAAGTGGCACTGATTACAGCTTTTACTGTGTCCCTGTGTGAGTTGAAGGTCACTTTGGGACACTCGGTACAGAACTGTGTGGATATTGACAGGTTGCTGCCATATACGTTCAGGTGACATTGATGTTCTGACATATGCTCCTGTACCAAAAGATTTTGGCAGGGAACTATGTTTTTATGGCACCAAGATAGCTCACTGTCTACAAAGCAGGTGTGTCCTTGAGGGACACCAAATTAGAGAGTGAGATTGAGAGAAATGAGTTACTAGCGGTTGGACATCTGGACACGTTTGGCAGAACCATCTATTCACTAAGAAAAAAGAGAGCCAGAAAGAAGACAAAGAAGATAAAGGGCATAGGAAAGAGTGAAAGAAGAAAAAGAAAAAAAGAGCTAGAGTGGGAAACTAGAGTGAATTAGATTTTACTCTGCACTGTGGGTGATGCTGCAGTCACCAGTTTCTGAGTGTTTCAGCTGCAAATATCTATTAAACGTAGCAAATGTTCTTTGCTAGGCTAAGATTGTGGTTTTTATTGCACTGAAGCAATGAAACGGGAATTTTAATGTCTGTTATTTTAAATATGATTTAAAGCATTCTTTTCTGATTTAGATTGGATTGCTTTTGGCAGTGTAAATGAAACGCTATAATGTTCACATATAACTGTCCCTATAATGGTACTTCACATATTTAAATTTTTTTTAGATTTCTGCATTAATATGA
The DNA here is from genome assembly GCA_034779995.1 of Parotocinclus haroldoi. Lineage (NCBI taxonomy): Eukaryota > Metazoa > Chordata > Actinopteri > Siluriformes > Loricariidae > Parotocinclus > Parotocinclus haroldoi. The sequence goes on from JAUZST010006972.1 coordinate 3,973, forward strand.
ACTACGATGTGATCATCAGATTTTCCCGCAAGTCCCAAATGTAGGTAAAAAGAACCCAATTAAATGAGACAAATTGTTATATGTGATTATTTGGGGTTTTTTTTGGGAAATGCATCCAATATTACAAATCTGTAGGTGACCTTGCTCCTTGTGCAGCAATAACTGCATCAGTCCTGCACATCAATTTTGATCTTATTTTCACATAGCACTTTAGCCCATTTATCCATACAAAACAGTTTAAACTCTGGGATCTTGGGTTTTCTCAGTTTAAGTGCTCTTTGAACAATGGTCTTCAACTTCCTCCATTTGTACACAATCTCTGACTGATGAGGTCCAAACACTGGAGTAGGAGTTATATACTCTTATTATGAATATGTACTTGTCTTTTTCTGAGGTCCTGTTTGTGAAATGGTACATTTTCACATATATACCTCTTGACAAAGTAATAACAGACCAAGGCAGAAATATTGGATTACTACAAAACTTTGGGTGCAGTTATGTTTTAGGCAGATATGTAAATGATTACAGGTGTGGTCCAAATAGACACTGTTTTACCACAAGAGGGCATAAACTTTCTTCCCCTGCTGCTTAATTGCTTAAGCAAAAAGAAATTGTCACCTGTCCTGCCATCAACTGCCAGCTACTGCCGCCTTTGTTTGCAGTGATGTCGTGAACAAGAAACTAGCGAAAACTTCAAAACTGCAAAATCAGTAAATACATTTCATAACTGTACTAGCATGACTTGTCAGTTAATTCAATGTGTTCACCCTGTCAACTGTGTGTGTGTGTGTGTGTACATATATTAGTGTTTCTTAACTCTCAGCTTTTGTATAATTGGGCAAGTGGGCTTACTGTTGGAGTAGGTCTCCCAGGATTCATCAATGCCTGCTCTGAAGGCAGTGGCTTAATGGTGTGGAGTACATTAGCAGTGAGTGATTTGTAAATATGTCTGCTTTCTGCTTCCTCAGCAGCTGCTGACACAGACATGGATCAAACTGCTGCTGCAATAGTCTCCTCTGTACTCGATCACATTTCTGCCCTCACTTTTTCTTTCTGGCTGAATGCTTGATACCCACTTTTACTCGCACACAAAATAAAATTTGGTTTGGTTTTGGTTTTCTTATAAACGCCAGTTTTCCTCAGTTATTCATTCTATTTCAGATTTTTAATATACACTACTCACCCGAATTAGGAGATATTTCAAAATGAATATGAAGAGGATCAAATAAGAACTGCTGGACAATCTGATCCTGTTTGTGCCCCATGACTGTTGGTGTGTTTTGGCAGACTTGGGTGACCATAAACCCTACTGAACAGTCAATGTGGGGTCACTCTCGTTCAGTTTTACCTCATTCTGCTCACCCTCATGAACACATCACTTGCTACTCAATCCCAATAACTGAGTTTGTATCTCATTTGCATAAGCCAGCAACTTTCTTTGACTTTTCATTTCCTTTGCTGATGAGCTGATAGATATACAATAAAACGATTATTCTTCTTAAATGTTTCACAGTCCTTTTGAAATATCCCCTAATCAAGTAACAATTAACACACAAAACATTTACATTAACATTACAAAAAATGGGACTGGACACTTTAGGGTGGAGCAAAAATAGCTTAACATGCATGTCTTTGGACTCTGGAAGGAATTCAAAGGACCTGGACTATTTTTTCTATTTTATTTTTTCTTATTTGGTTTGTACCAAATTTCTTATATCACTAGATAAAATACGTCTGTTTTGCACAGTGTTTTTCAGACAAAATAATATAATCAGCATTCAATAAGAGAAAAAAGTTGAATCTTTGAATAATATCTTGTTTTACATTTCAGAATGTATTAGTATCTGGTATGTTCTTCAATTTTGTAATAGCAGGGTGCACTCAAGCTATTTTATGTCATGAACTCCACAAAATCTCTGCAAAATCTGTTGATCCATGATATCCAAGAATGATTTCTCATTATAATACCATAGACACTCAGCGGGGTTTGCCAGTTTTTGTTGTACTTTCCACACTGGCAGGCAGGGACAAGTACAAAGACAGATGTAAATGCAAGTATTGATTTTAGAGAACATAGTGATAGACAAACATAGAAGCACATGCAAGATATACAGACTACGTGTAAACAAGCTAAAGCTAGTTGGCTAAGCTAACATAAACAAAGGCTAAGAGTCTAGGGTAATACAAGCAGTCAGTGGCTAACAGGTAGGCTATGCAGAGAGACAGGGCAAGGGCTCAAAACAGGTACATATAAAGCAATTATAACAATCGCAACACAAATAAGGACACTCACTCACACAGGAGTATTAAAACTATTCAGTTTAATTCACATTTATGCCTATAGCGCGTTTTACAAGATCAAGATCGAGAAGATCATCATGTCTCTCTCCTCTCCATCACAGACCTTTGCAACACACGCTGCATCCGCAAAGCAACCAGCATTGTGGATGACTGGACACACCCCTCACACACACTCTTCACCCGTCTACCATCTGGGAAAAGGTACGGAAGCATCCGGGCTCTCACTACCAGACTGTGAAACAGTTTCTTCCCCCAAGCTATCAGACTCAAACAATCAGAGTCTGGTATGAACAACTGCACGTATAAATGACTGGACTAAAACACACACACACACACACACACGTATTAAACTGCTGCTATACCTACCTATGGTTTACACCCTTTATATTGAACAATGGACATATCTGGGTTATATGCACTGTTTTTTTGTATTTATTGTTTACTGTTATGTATAGTGTTTATTGTTTCTGTATTTATTGTTTATTGTTCTGTATTGCACATGCTGCACACGTGAAGTTTACTGTGTTATGTAGCACCTTGGTCCTGGAGGAACGTTGTTTCGTTTCACTGTATACTGTACACCACTGTATATGGTTGAAATGAAAATAAAACCACATGAACTTGAACTCCAATAATGTGTCCTTTCTCAACGTCTGTCAACTGGGCAAAATGTCTTCAAGTGTATGATAGAGGCTTGTCTAGAAGTCCACGATGTCTCAACAAGCGCTAGACTACCCAAAAGCAGCCACCGAGAGCCTTTTTATAGAGCAGCAGAGAAAGCAATTTTATTTTGTCTTGTGGGAAGACCTATTGTCTAATCAGACCACGCCCTTTGTTTTTGTTTAGGTTTTTTTGCATTTGATCAGACTTAAAACAATGGATCGATCATTTCTCACAAATTGAGAACTAAGGCTGATGTATTATAATTAATAATTAAAGCAGCCACAGGAGGGAAGATTCCAGTAAAATAGTAAGACAGGCTGTTGTTATGTCCACAAAATTAAGCAGTGAAGAACTAGTCATCCCATGAAGAAATCTTTTGCTAAACTAACACAATCCCATAATTTGGTTCAGGAAGACCTGAAAATCACTAGAAGACATAAACATACAAACATACAGAAGGTGCAGGGAATTATCAAGCTCCATAAACAGTAAATAAATCCTGCAAAATAAAATACACTGGTACTTCGAGTTTTTGAAACGTGGTACCTTGGTCATTTAATCAATCCTCATTGTAGTTGCTTAAACTTGAGTCCATTTTCCTCTTCATTTTTCCATCCACAGTACTGTACTCGTAATGTAAAGTCTCCATGGGTACTGAAAAGGTTTGTTATAAGAGCCAACCAAATAACCAAGCCAACCGAACAAGAACTGAAGTCTAAAGGACCACAGGCTACAGTTAACATAGTAACTCTGCTAGCATCCGGACTTCACTTTCAATCCAGTACTCACTAAACTACACGAGACTTTGCAACATTTTTTTTTATATAATATGATTTGTGTTAATTATTTCTGACTAAATGTAAGTGTTAATATGTAATAGGCTCTACTAAACCAGAGTTTATATTGTATAAACATTTACATTTAACTTATGATGGATTTGTCAAAATGTATCTTCAATCAGGGAGCATATGTACAATGCAACTCAATTAATGCATATAATATCTTATATAATGTGGATTTTCTGTCTGTTACAGAAGAATTTAATTTACAATGCTCCTTATAGAAAGACTTCAATGAGTGCTCGTTGTTTTTGGTACTCGACAAGCCTTCTGTAATGAAATAATGACAAGAAGCAGAGGTACCACTGTATAGTTACTGTCATTTGATGTATGGAAGTGCAAATGATTAAAGTCCTGGACAACAACTTTTACAAACACATCTGATTTTGTTAAGCTGTTAGGACATAAGTTCCCAGTTATGCTTATAGCATATTTTCTAAATCCTAGACAAATCCTCAAGTGGCCAGACCTTTTCAGTCTGCAGCCACTTCCCTAGAGAGTATCACATTAACACTGCACCGCTGGGGCAAACACATCCCCCCTAGAGAGCTGGTACACAGTGGCACTGTGTTTGTGTACAACACAAAGAAGAATGGTGGAGTGTGCAAAGTGGGGTGTTGTTGAAAAGGTTAAATCCAATGTGATAAGATTCCTGCCTTTTCACACCAAGCCTCTGCCCCTCTGTTAATTAACAGATAACCTTTAATGAGGCATTTCCCTTGTTCAACCTCTAATGAGGAATATGTCACTCTGGTATGGCATTCTATCTAGAGGGAGGACAATGCGTGGATAGGCAGAACAGCCATGACGCTAATGTGGAAACAGAAAAGGTGTTGAATAAACTTATTAAAAATGCCCTCAGTCCATGATTTTCCCTGTCAGATATGTGTGACCTAACCATAAACAGTAACACAAATAAATAAATAGAACCGTAATTATAATGAAATTGGGACATTGTATAAAACATAAATAAAAACAGAAGACGGTGATTTGCATTTGCATTTGAAAAGACAAGATATTGAATGTTCAAATGGATATACTTTATTGGTATTTGCTAATATCATTTGAATTTGATGCCTACAACACGTTCCAATAAATTGGGAGAGGGACAACAAAGGTCTAGGAAAGTTAAGGAATGCTCAAAAAGAATACCTGTTTGCAAAGTGGAAAAGTGTCCTGTGGTCTGACGAGCCAACATTTCAAATTGTGTTTGTAAATCATGGATGTCGTGTCCTCCAGGTTAAAGAGGGAAAGGACTGTCCGGATTGTAATTATTAATCCGGATTCATATAATTAAAGCTGCACCATTAATGCTGAAAGGTACATACAGGTTTTGGAACAGCAACATTTGTGGACTTGATTGATTGATTGATTGATTGAGTTCAGGTACTGGCCTGCCTGCAATCCAGATCTGTCTCCAATAGAAAATATGTGGCACGTTATGAAGTGCAAAATACAACAAAGGAGACCCCGGACTGTTGAGCAACTGAAGTTGTAAATCAAGCTAGAATGGGAAAGAATTCCACCTAAAAAGCTTCAACAGTTAGAGTCCTCTGTTCCGAAACACTTATTAAGTGTTGTTAAAAGGAAAGGTGATGTAACACAGTGATAAACATGCCCCCGTCATAACTTCTTTGGAATGTGTTGCAGGGATCACATTTAAAATGAGTGAATATTTGCAAATCATCATACTCTGTTCTTATTTATGTTTTACACAACGTCCCAACTTCATTGGCATTGGGGTTGTATGTCATTCTCATTTCATATATTTATTTTATTTCAGTGTTGCTGTTTCTAAGTTATATTAAGTTATAATAAATATAACATCATATATTTAAAATACAGGCCAAGTGTTAAAAGTGTTTAAAGTTTCTAAGTCAAAATGTACTTAAAGTATTCAATTCAAATAAAAAGTAATATATATAAATATGAATAAATATATATATATATATATACAAATGCAATGATGATTGATGAGTAAATGTGCTGAGCAAATGTTTATTGTGGAAAAAAAGACTTGATAGAAGATGAGATACGGTTGGGCATTAAAAGCAGGTTATTGCTCCACAGCAAAGGCAGGACTTAATCGTTTACCCCAGGGCCTCCATGCTCAAACCAACCAATGTCAGATACCAAACATAGCCTCGATTTGTTGCTAAATACCATATGGTTCCAGTCTGTAGCAGTCTGGGTTTCTTGTTCATGACACCACTACATATGAAGACCACAGTGGCTGCCTGTCAATGGATGTGAAAGACCACAAACTTCCTTCTGCTAAGCGCCTGGAAATGGTCCATGCAGAGACAGGGGTGTGTAGTGAAAGTGTTGCCACCTATGTCTGGATGGAGGACAATTTAACTATGAGAGCTGCTTGTTCTTGTTGGCACATCAAATGATCATCACTGCTGGTGGTTTTCCAGGTGTGGATGCTCCCAGCACCTCCTAACAGCTAGATCAGAATATATAAATATATGGAAGGGCAATCGAAATGACCAGCATGCTTCTATCGTTCCAGTGATGCACCTCCTCTCAAAATCTGTCAGTTAGACCAAATATATTTCAGTGCATTTTATAGGCTTGTATAGCAGTCAATGATCCCTCACCAAGAGGTAGACGATCCAAAATTAACTTCTGATTATAATACAATAAGTAGCTTATCTTATTATAATGCACTGGGGGAAGCACTTACACAACCTCTTGTGGCAAAATCCAGCATCTAATCAGACCATACCTGTTATCCTTTACATATCGACATGAGACATAACTGCACTCCACAGTTGGCAGCAATCTCTTCTGTGCTTAGCTGTATTTTTCTAGTATTCTTCCTATTATACCTAACCTCATATTAGTACAAAATAAATAATAGCGTAAGAACACAGTCCAACCAGAACCTACTAGAATCTGATGTAGGTAAAATCAACAAATGTGAAAGGAAGGGTCAAATTCTCCTGATGTTCTTGAACAGGTACCTCTGTGACTGGGTCAGTTTAGAAATATGAGCAGAGAAGCTCAGTTGGTGCGGTTCAAAACAGCCACCAGGACCATTTCCGTGGAGTAAGCTGCCTTGAAGCCAGACTGTTTGTGAACCTGTAGTTCATTATTTGTGAGAAACGTTCACATATTTTTGAGAGGAAAGAGAAAAGTCCAGCCTGTTTTTGTTGATGTCTGAAACACAAAGTGTAGGTTTCTCCAAGATAGCAATAACTCTTATACACTTGAAGGCAAAAGGAACCTGACCAGACATCAGGAAGTTCATGATGATGGAGGAGATGAGGAAGGTGAAGGTATAGCTCAATCCTTTTTAACACTGGTGATTGGATGGGATCAAGATGACGTGTATTAGGATTGCTGGATGAGAGAAATTTAAGTATATTATCTGTGAAATAAAAAAAACTTGTTTTGTGTTGAGTGTTTGTACATTTGCACAGCCTTCTTCAAAAAAGGTGGCAAAGTTTTCAGCAGTTGAGGAAGAGCAGGAAGACTGAGCAGGAAGAGGTGGGTTGAGCAGTGATAAGAAGAATGCATGGAGTTTGTGTGTTCTCAAGCAAGAATATGAAATTAAAAAGTTGTCTTTATTAAATCAAACAGAAAAAGTCAATAGCTTTTTATTGCAAGTCAGGAGTTCATTTATCAACGACGTTTATTGAGGGAGGTCATATTGACATTTTCCTATTACTGTGAGGGTCATAACTTCCTCATCCTAGTTTCAGTCCTGCACACTCATTAAACAGGAAGCAGCCATTTTTGTTTTCCCTATTCATCACTAAAGTAATAATCACACTGTTTTATCACTGCATATTAACAGTACACATTAGACACGGGAAAACATACATATTCTCTGAAAGATTGACAGTCAGCATGGCAACATTGTAACTTTGTGGTATATATTTTAATATTTTATTTACTTTTTCATTTTTAATCACTGTTGTGCATGTCTGGTAAAGGTCATGACACTTCTGTAATGACGGCATTAATGATTTTAGAGCAGTATATGCTTCCTACAAATTATCATATTTCATGCATTCAATGTCATGCATTTTTCAACAAAACCAATAAAAAGCCACATGCTGCACACATTACAGAGGCATGGCTTTGGAAGAACAGGGTACAGGTACTGGACTGGCCTACATGCAGTCCTGACCTTTGCCCAATAGAGGATTTTTGGAGAATTTTGAAATGATGCTACCACATGACCAAATGCTACCACAATGACCCTGTACTTCTGCACACCTTAAGACATGTTTTCAGGAAGAATGAGACTAACACCTGAAGCACTAAATCACTTGGTATCATCAGTGCCAAAAACATCTCATAATTGTGGTAAAAAGGATTGTACAAAGTGGTAAATGCTTCCTCGTATCAACCTTTTTTGGAGAATGTTACAGTTCTAAAATTCAGGAAAGTGCATTTAAATGCAGTTGAAAACACTGACAAACAAACAAAACATTAAATATCTTATCTTCATACTGTTTGCAGTTATATAAAAGTTATATAAAAGTCACAGTAAATGTAAGAAAGACTGTCTTTTACATGTTTTTCATATTCCAGTGCTTGGCACAGACTCTGCCATCACCATGTCCAGGATTAAGTGGATGAAAAGGGGAAGTTAAATTAAAAATCTGAATTTGAATGTTCTTGGACGTATTTATAAAACATATTTATACACGGATTGTCTATTTATGTCTATGTATTATTATGTGATTCAGGATGCAGTCTTTTGTTTCTCATATATTAATTATCTAATATTGGTTATAAGTTGAATTAAATTGAATTTCATTACTGGGCATTAATTTACATTCATATAGTTCTAGCTATATATGTAACGGTAGCCAAACATAAAAATCTAGCATTTTATGTGAGCTGTAAGTAGGTTTTAAACTGAGACTTATCACATTATGATTACCATCACCATCATTCATTCAATACTGCTCAAAAAAATAAAGGGAACACTTAAACAACACAATGTAACTCCAAGTGTTCCCTTTATTTTTTTGAGCAGTGTATAATGATTAGTCCGTGTTCCTGCCACTGCTGAAACCTTGGGAACTCAGTTTTTTGAAAACCAAAAACTCTACCCTCATGCCTTTTTACTGACCACTGCCACACCCATGTCAGGTTTATAGAACCGTAATCCTACTGATCACTCTCTTTTGTGGTGACTTAAATGTCTCTCACTCTCACCACACTCAATGCATTGTTCATAGCCTGACCTACAGGCTGTGAATTCTAATGTCCCCCTGCCTCTGCTTTGGGCTCTGCAGAACGAGAGGAGAATATGTAATATCAGAGAGATGTGCTGCCTCTTCAAAGAAGTGGTCCTGCACTACCTACCAGCAATCTCTCTCTGGGATCTCATGCTGAGATGTTAAAGGAAGAGAAGAAAAGAGAAAAGCCTCTCTGCATGTAGAGTATCTATGCTTTTCTCTCAATGTTTAGGGTGGCCTTTGACTTTTACTGTGATTAAGGTAGGCTGTGCCTCATATGGGGCAGCTTTGGCACAGGATAGGATGCAATGCTTAATTAGATAATGAGAGAATGTATGGACGACAGTACCTGGTAAACAGTATATATGTTGGATTGTTTTTTAAGCCACAGAAAAAAGGCATGGTTCTGCAGGTCATTTGGATATAGAAATGACTGCAGAAGTAATGGTGATATTAAAAAAAACCCACCAAGCTCATCAACACAGTTTTCCATGTCACACTGTTAGTTTATGGAACAATGAGGTTTATTTTTGGGTCTCATCAGTCTTGAAATCATTAATCACTTACGTTTACAGCATTTACCATCAGGTCCAGAGTCCAGTGCCTTACCTGCTAGGCTACCACAGTCCCACATACCCATGTTACCAACCTTTCTTTTGATGATTTTGCAAAAATAGTGTTATTCTTAGCAAATTAAGAAACTTCTGTGCAATTTTAAAGCATTGGTTTGGTTTTTGTTTGGTGTTGATAGGCATTATAAAACTGAGATATAGCAAATTAAAGACATAAATATTGTTATATTTGTTACGGTTATCAGACTAAAACTGGTGCTTGTCTTTTTTAGTAAGGAATAAATACTTAAAACTAATATTTAAAAAAATGCTTGTAGCCATTCCTTCTTATTGGTGATCTTTGTTATTTCAGCCACACTCAAGGCTAATATACTGCTCACAAAAATTAGGGGGCATTTCAAAATGAAATATCCTATAATTAAATATTCCCTAATTTTTGTGAGCAGTGTAGATTCATAATGTGAGCAGCACAGACATGTCCATAAATAGACAGGCGCAGTAGAATGGGTTGTATTGAACACCCCAGTGACTCTCAATATGCAATTTTGATCCACAACTTGACTGACTTGCACAAAGCCCTGAAAATAACTCCACAAGAGATCTTTGATATGAATTGAAATGCCAACTGTAAGCCAGGGCTTATTGTCCAACACCAGTGGCTACACTTGTATCTATTTCTAGTGAAAGGTGTTCCCAGAAGGTGAAGATTGTTGTTGCAGCAATGACAGGTTTGGGGGAGCTTTACCAATTAATAAGCATAAATATTCTGTCACAGTGGCGTGGCAGTTCATGGTTAGCGTGTTCGCCTCACAGCTCCAGCATCTTTGGCTCGATCCTGACCATGGTCTTGGACTTGTTGTGGTGTGGAGTTTGCATGTCCTTTGGGTACTCTGCAGTCTTTTCACATTTCCTCCAAATAAATGATAAGATAAGACAGCAA
>JAUZST010006973.1:0-14488 GCA_034779995.1 Parotocinclus haroldoi
ATTATAGCACGTCCCGTCTTGTAACATAGGGCATGTTCGATTAATCGGACCAGCCGGTTATTAGGACCAAAACCATCACGTCCCGATGTGGCCCCGTTAACCGGATTCGACTGTATTTTATGCTACCTTAATATAAATATAAATATAAATAAGGGTTGTATTTTTCCCCAATAAAACTGTGTGTAAACTATATATACTATTAGCCTTTTATAGTTTAAAAAAAATAAACTAAATGATAAAGAAATACAGTAATATACATTTATTTCGCTATAAAGGGGAAAACCATAGTGAGGATGGCATGATTGGGAGGGGGGGACAAAGCTTACGAGCACTATTTACAACTTTGGTACAAATAAGTGATTCAAAAATTCTGTAAACACATCAACCGAGTTAAAGCAGTCTCTAGTCTGTGTGCACATTACCGATGAGGTAGTTACACACACATCGAAAACGGACTTCTGCACGGACTTCTGAACTCCCACCTCTGCACGTGGATCTTCAGCGTTTAGCTGACTGTTTATGACAACTTGCCTGTATTGCAGCATTGCTCATTTTGAAACGGCTCAAATGGTATAGCAGTGAGGATCACTCATTCTGTCTTCCAAGTCAGGAATTCAAACACAGGTCTCCACAGTGAGGGGTTCAAATATTTTTATTTTAGTTACTACTGGTAAGGTTCACTGGAAAAACACATGGAAAGGGCTTTCTGATTCTGTGCAACCTGGTGTAGAGAAAAAAAAAACCCCTAAAGGAATGTTGTTTGTTGAGGCAGGAAGCTCAGGGGAAACCCAGGCCACCAATACCAAGACAGTAATGGAAGGACAGAGTTGCATCACCATGCTGCCTGTGTTTCCTTTCTAAGAAATAAACAGTCAGATGAAACTCACTGATCATTGTATTGGGTACATTCTGTTAGCTCCACTTAGCATCTAAACACACTTTATAGTTCTCAAATTACAGTCTGTAGTCCATCCATCTGTTTCTCGACATGCTTTGGTCGTCCCTTTAACACTGTTCTCTAATGGTCAGGACCCCCACATGACCAGTACAGATCTGGGACTGGACACTGGCATGGTGGTGGTGGTGTGTTAGTGTGTGTCTAGCCCATAGAAGTGGATCCAAAAGGGCAGTGCTGCTGGAGGTTTTAAACACTCGCCTCATTGCTTCACCTTGTAGGTGTAAAGTCAGTGACAGTAGCTCATCTGCTTTTGTTAGCCATCCTCTAATCCTTCGCCAGCGCTCACATGACGCTCCCTACAGGACGCTGGCGGCTGGATATTTTTTCGGTTGGTGGGCATTTTTCATTCCAGCAGCGACACTGAGGTATTTATCCACTAGCACTGCTGTGCCTGATCCACTCATACCAGAACAACACACCAACACCACCACATCAGTGTCACTGCAGTGCTGAGAATGAGCATGAATGAGCAGAATGAGCAGAATCCACCACCCAAATAGGTCCCGATCTTTGCCGGTCCTGCGGGGGTCCTTCGGGGGTCCTCCTGATTGGAGAACAGAATAAAGAGAAGGCGACCAAAGTATGTAAAGAAACAGATGGATGGACTACTGTCTGTAATTGTGGAATTACAAAGTACACGGTTGCGAAACTGATCAAATGGACAATGAGTGTAAAAACAAGGAGGTGTAAATAATAAAGCTTTCGCTCAGCGTGTACCTTTTAACATAGAAAATAACCCACTAAAGGTCTCCCACTGTTAGCAGATCATCTTGGTGCAAACAGGAGTCAAAATGATTTTCGTTCTCTGTCTTCTTATGGACTTATGGTCTCTGGAGAAACCATGCTTGAATAGTCCATGATGAGTGCAAATAAGCATGAAAATACCAGCTATTGACATTTGTGTGAGCCCCTCTCAGAGCACTGCCCAATAGATGGCAGTATAATCTACTGTGAGTGTGTTATTTACGTGTCAGTCCGGGCCCTCCAAAAAGCACCATGAAACGAAGGCAGTGTGAGTGTGAGCTCTCACAATAATTTAACAACAACCAGCTTAGTAGCTCACTCTAAACGCAATATAACGTCTAAGATGCAAAGGATGATCCTTATTAGGTTATTTCAATCACAAACATGGCCGTTTCTACATGTTTTAATTAAAGCCACTTTCAGCTCTTTCAAACTTCACCCAATGCGTTCAGTGCCTCTGAAGTCCAGAAGGGGACGGCTTCTAATTGACTCAAACATTTCTTAGTTGAGTTTCCACCACGCTTTCTAAAGCATATCAATTTTGTTAATACCGTATAATTAAAACCTGTCAATGCACTACAAGGGCTGGAGCTGGAGCCCATTAATGACGTGAACATTGTTTTAATTAAATAGCCAATTATACTAAATCTCCAGCCATGAGAATTGACATTTAAATGAGCTTTATTTAAATGGCCTTCAGGACAGCTTTATCAGAAGTTTTCATGCAGGGTGTTAATCACAGCCTGCTACCACTGCTCTGAAGTATCCGTCCACAATGCCCTTTTCCCTTCATACAAATGGTAGGGCCTTATTGCCCCCAAATGCCGGCTGAATCCTAACATATAGGGTGTGAAATGACAGCTTTTAGACTCTACCTAACGGCGCTTTGGCAAAACCATTTGGGATCGAGCTATGGAAAACTGTCTCTGTGTTAGCACTCTGAGTGCAAGCGTAGCCTGAACTAGCCTGTAACGGCACTGGATGGACTTCTGCACCCTACAGCTAACAGGTAAAGGAAATGTTTAGTAATGTTGACTTGTCTAAATCAGTTATTCAGTACATGTTGGGTGTATCAATAATTAATCCGTCCATTTTTCACACCTGAACATGTAAACTCACAGCGGGCGAACTGGGAATCTCTGGAGCTGCGAATCTACAAGACGTACCTTTGCTCCACCGTGCCGACCTGAGCCAATTCAGTGAACAAGCAATGGGGAAAAATCTCCAATTGCTTCAAAACCACCAACAATTTGTGCGGCTCGGTGAAAACGTCATGGTTTGGACTCCCAGTGCAGCTTTCCAACCAGGTCTTGTGTCACCTGTAAATACTACTGGGGGGTGTGGGAATGGGAATCCTGTCCTGGGTATGATTACGGCTACATCCCTGACTCTGAAAAGGAGGGGGAATGTGGGGAAGAATGATTCATCTAAGTAATCATGTTTTCAAAAGATCTTTAATAGAGATGTTGATATTCGGCAGGAAAATGGTAGAATCATCTGCATAACTTCCATCTTGAAAGATTTTTCACTATGACTTGGACTTCTCTGTCTTTCTGAACTTTGCACTTGAATGCATGAAGTAGTAAATCTGAAGAGTTTCTAGATAACATTTAGTAATGTAATGGTATCATTAGAGTCATGGATTAAGGCAACCAGGCAGACCTTTCTAGAAATCCCAGAAGTCTAGAGCTTTGTATGTAAGATAATGAGCAATTAAGTCACATTATTTACTAAACCTGTTCAACTGCTTAATGCGATATCAATTCATTTCTAATCAAACAATCACATGGCACCAACTCAGTGCATGAAGGCATGTAGACATGGTCAATGCGACATGCTGAAGTTCAACCCGAGCATCAGAATGAAGAAGAAAGGTGATTTTAGTGACGTTGGACTTGACTTTGGCTGATATAACTCTTTCAGAAACTGATGATCTACTGGAAGTTTCAGTTCTAGGATTTACAGAGAATGGTCTGAAAAACTAAATCTCCAGCATGCAGTTATCTGGGTGAGAGAAAAAAAAACTTGGTGATGCCAGAGGTCAGATGAGAATGCACCCGATGGTCCAGGGTTCAGATCCCACCACTGCCAAGCTGCCACAGTTGGGTCCTTAAGCAAGGCCCTTAACCCATAATTGCTTGAATTGCAAGACTGTATTAATTGTAAGTCGCTCTTTATAAGGGCGTCTGCTAAATGCCGTAAATGAAAAAGTAAATGTAAATGCAGATTGGTTTGAGGTGTTTGAGCTGAGTAACTCAAATAACCAGTCGTTACTACGGAGGGATACAGAAGAGCATCTCTGAACACAGCACATCAAACCTTGAAGCAGACGGGCCACAGATGCAGAAGACCACGCTGCTTGGGTGCCACTGCTGTTAGCCAAGAACAGTTCAATTCAATTTGGACAGCAGACGATTGAAAACGTCAAATCGTATCAACCTGGTTTCTTGAACATGACAATAAGTTCGCTGTACTCACGACCTCCACAGTCACCAGATATGAAGACCAGTCAGAGTTTTGGGATGTGGCGAACCATCATGGGACAAATCTGCAGCAACCGTGTGAAGCCAGGCAGTTCTTAACTTAATAAAGTGGCCAGTGAGTGCATATAAAAGTGACTTTTTACGAGCACGATTTTAGTCTCACGTGCATATTTGCTGGCACGTGTCCTAGTGTTGTGGGTCTGATTACAACCCTGGGGCCGGTCCATCACTGGAAGTCCCATCCGAGTTTCGTTTCAGCTTTAAATGTACATCATTTGCTAATCTAGCTGAGGAATTGCACCACGCTTGTCTCTCACGAATGGTGTGTTAGCCTTGGGTAGTAGGAGGTGCGTTTTGGGACACAGCCTCTCTTCTTGCACTTGTTAGCTTGGCTCCTCCTCTGGTGCCTCTACGGGACAGAGGAACGAGTCCGGCGCGCACTGGAACTAACTCAGAGTCAGGCTTTGATCCATGCCGTGAAGTGATAGCGCTCTGTTTAATCACTCCGCAATCCAAACGGACTGTTACTGAGTCACTTACCTGCCTTCGTTCCTTTGCTTCAGACACTTTTCACATCTGTTTTGAGAACTTCACTCTGACCCACCATGGCCACCTCGGTTCCGTTGCTGCCATCCGCCCCGCTTGCGCATCCCGCACCTCCTCCGATTTCCATCTCAGCTTCCTCCAGCCCGGCGAGTCTCTCCCCGAGTCCGTCTTCTCTCGCACCCGCAGCCGCTTCCAGCCTCTTCCGATCGGACCTGCTTCCCTCGGCCAGTCCTGCTCTCCCGGTGGGCAGCGCGCCACACAAGCCTGCCTACGCCACTCCGTCTCCGGTGGAGAGCACACCGCGCAACAACGAGTGTCGCCTGGTGGAGGTGCGCGGCGCGCGGCTCGCCTCGTTCACCGTGGACGGCCGAGAGCTGATCTGCCTCCCTCAAGCCTTCGACCTGTTCCTGAAGCACCTGGTCGGCGGATTGCACACCGTGTACACCAAGCTCAAGCGCCTGGACATCACTCCGATTGTTTGCAACGTGGAGCAGGTGCGCGTCCTGCGCGGTCTCGGTGCCATCCAGCCCGGAGTGAACCGCTGCAAACTCATCTCGCGCCGAGACTTTGAGACTCTCTACAACGACTGCACCAACGCGGGGTGAGTTATAAACCAATTTCCACCCAATAAATCTCAACTTGGGCAAGTTCATATCTTGTGTTTGAACGAGGCTCCTCGGTGGCTCCTCAGTTTTAGACAGACCTCATACCACTTGAGCAACCATCCAAGGAATTTTCATGAAAGGGCATTTAATATCAGGCTTAATTCCACACGCAGGCCCTGGCAGGAGGAGCAGGTTTCTAAAAAAAGTAGCAATGCCAGGCTTGAAACCAGACGGACGACGAACTTTTCAAGGAAACAAACTTACACATTCCCAATGATTTTCCACAAGTAGTCTGTATGGAAAGCCTCTCGAGCACATTTAGTCCCAGTTCGCTTCGTTTCACAGAAACCAACCCACTTCCAAATACAGTAGGGTGCTGATGCAGGTGGTGGCCAGACACTGTATCAACTTCCCACTCACCCAACAAGCTCTTGTTTTATGATATGCCATATGTATTTGCCATGTCCATCATGCATGAGGTATGTTTAAAGTATGCATGACGCAAACAAGATCTAATACAAACAATCCCAAGCCCTAACGTCATCCAGACGTGTGTTTAAAGAAAGAAGTGAACCCGGGGGTTGAGTTCTAAACACGTTTGCGGTGCAGTGCCAAAACCGAAGCCATTTTTGGTGCCTGGAAAACTTTTATTCCCGGGGAAAAGTTTGTGAACAGCTTCTTAAAGGCCGCACCATAATACGCAACCTCCCATTTCTTGCAGAAATCTTTTAAATGATCACTCGCTAAAGGAAATCAACAAAGATCTGTTGTCAGCATACAGCAATAAATTCATATTGGGTTCAATCAAGTGTGCTTGTTTGGAACAGAAAAGCGTAGTTTTTTAAATAGAGCGGTTTCGTTTACTCTTCGTTATTCTCACTTCATTTGATTCACCTGACCTTTTGCTCTGAACAAACCATGACCCGAGCAGGTTAGTGCATGAACTGTGCTTAACACCTGGCTTGCACACTGGGACAGAGCAACGTTGATAAGGGTTCACTTTGAATCTTTTATTAGGGATCATATAAGTGGGATAGATAAGGGTGTCTCGGCTTTAGCATTGCTCGTTGCTGACCATCTGCTTCTTGTCAGGAGTCGCTTATTGTCAGCTCTACATGGTGGTGACTTGTAACAGAATGAGTATCGTTGCAGTCATGGTTCGTTTGCTCTTAGCAGTAGAAAGAAAGGTCCTCTCTCTTTGTGTGTGTGTGTGTGTGTGTGTGTGTGTGTGCATGCTAAAGGGCAGCTAGTCTATTTCCGGCTCAATCAGCTCTAATGCCTCGGTATTGATAACATGTCACGACTTCATTCAGCTCGGCTCCTCTTCACTCTGAGCGCCCGTTTTTTGCACCGATCTCATTTCTGCTGTGAAAAGCGGGGTGGAAATAAGGAGTAATTAACGGGTTTTGCCCCTGACGGTTCAGCCTGGGTATCATAAAGGGTGTTAGATTTTGGGGGAAAATAATTGCATTCCTGACATCCCCATAAATATCTCCCTGCAAGCCAATGGCCTCTGATTTAGAAGCTGTTAACGCTGCTATCTCAGACATGGAGGTGAACAGTTCAGGGTTGTCTCAGGTTATAAAATCAGCGCTGCATTTTGTCAGTGCTCCTTTATGAATCAGATAATATTAGATCGGCTTTGAAACAGGACCAGCCACGTTCAGCCTGTCCAAGCTGATTCCTCAGGTTTGTCTGTTACGCGTTTGTTTGCCAGGGTCTTGGGAAGATTGCGAGAAAGTGATATGCAGGTGACTCTGACATTGAAAAGCAATTTCCAGTGCAAACATCATCAACGTTCAAGCGCAATTGCTTCGGGAAGTTCCACACAAATAAACCCGAGAGTGTTTTATCACACGAACACAGCTCTGCTGCTAAGTGAAACAGATCCAAGCACCAGGCGTTATAAAGCGTTCAAACTCGTTCGGAGAACGGAATTTGTAATACTGTAGTGGAATAGTTTTGGGAGCGTTTTCAAACTTTCCTAATGCTTACCGTTGTGTAGTGTTGTCATGCTAGAGTCTGTAGACCATAAACGAGCAGTTTCAGTTGTGTCTTGGTCTGGACCTCATTTGGACTCGGCCGTGTCTCGGGCTCGGTATGAGGTGGACTCGGAAGTTGTTGTCAAGACCAACGGAAAGCAGTGCATCTGCCTAAGCTAATTAAGTCAGAACTTCAAAAAAAAATTTTTTTCAACAATATATGTTAATGGATATCAACAATCCATACAAACTGAACACATTTTTTCTTATGTATTGAATGGATTATTTCTTAAATTCATTCTTGTATGATTTTATATTCTTGTATAAAATCTTAATCTGGTCTCTGCCACTCCTGGTCTTGTTCTTGACTCAGACTCGGCTGCAGAGACTTGATCTTGATTCGGGCTTGATGTGTCTTGGTCTTGACCTGGTCTCGGCTCTTGCGGTCTTGACAACCACGCTATGTCTACACTACGTCACCTTATATATTGGTTTATCATTTATCTTCCTGCTTGCCTTTTATCTGCAGTTCAGGCTTCTCTTTCTGACAATCAAGGTCTCATTTATCACTTGTAAAACTCAAGTGTTTGTTCTTTATATACAATGCTCACAAAAATTAGGGGTTATTTCAGAGTGAAATAATTCAGAACGAAATATCCCCTCATTTTTGTAAGCAGTATATTTCCCATCTGTTTCTCAGTAAATCCCTCACGTTGCGAGTCAAACAGTCAAAAACGTTCCTTGAGAATTCAGATATTTACTGTCTTGTATCCAGGTAGAATAGTCTACTTCACATGCACAAAGTGTGCACAACCCAAGCTAGAATTCTGCCTAAAAATGAGTGAACAAAATTTACCAGGAGACAAAATACAGACACCACCAGCCTCACAGTCCACCTCACTGGAAGTGGTTTGGCGTTGAAAAGGCTCAAAGGCAGCTCGACAACAAACGTGTTTCGCCGACTGTGAACGAAATTCAGCAGAATATGAAGATCACGTCAACCTTTGGGAGTCAGCTGTTCACAACGGGCTTAGTGCAGCCAGCCACGGTACCAACACAAAAACACACTCGGCAAACTGCCTTAAGACAAGCAAATGATAGCAAGACTTATCTAATTCTGTCATCAGTTACATAACCAAAGACACGCTGGAGATTCAGGAGGTAGATATACACTGGGAAAGTCTAAATATGGCAAAATCCCAGAAACACCCCTACCAAACATTATAGATAGATTACAAAGATAGCAGGATTGTCTGTGCATTTGGTAGAGTGAAGTGTACACTCTTATGCAAAAGTTAGGAACCTACAGACTTGTGCAGAAATGGGGAATGTTGAACTTTCCAGTCAGAGATGCAACAAAACATGGGTTTTGCCCATCGTGGGGGGTGTCTGAACTGTTGCAGGTTTGTATATTAATACTAGGGACACAGGGGTTGTGCAGCAGTCTAATACCTAGCCCACTAATATCTAGCCCACACTCACATCCAAATCCCTGCAGTACCTACTGACAGGTCGAGAGAAAGGCCGGAGGTGATCATCCCCCCCCAGTACCGCAGCAAAAACCCAGACCTGGCTAAAACCACAGTCACACGAGAGCCCTGTTTTTTTTAAGAGGCTATCCAGACCCTGACTAAGAGCAGTGGGGTTAAAGCTGAAACAAAGAGCAATTAAAGACAGGAAATGAATGTGAAAAAGTTTGTATACGGCTTATTGAATCTGAAAAAAAAAAACACGACCGACGTCTATTTAATGCTTTATTGAGGTGTTTGATGCAACTTTATGTTCACGTAAATACAATGATCAGATAATGATATCAGGAGCATTACGGGACGGATCAGCATTTTGGTCCAAGCATCAAAGCACCACGTATGGTAAATACCGGTACTGACAGATACTGACACACCCAGTCCTCAATAAGTTGTAATTTGGCACTTTCCGAATCGCCGAACGAGTGCAGTAAGCAAAAATATTGATGGCATAACCGTCCGGATTGAACTGTCTGGGCCTCTGTGTTATATTACACGCTCATTACACTTTCCTGACTCACAGACGTATCAGTGACATATCACTTTCAGAGTCATATTCGTGGTTTTCCATTTGCTTATCGCAAGCGATCATAAAAACCACCGTTGTTTTTTCAGAGTTGCATCAACAGATCCCCCAAACAAAAGTCAAACGAGTTAATGAACAGACAGCCATTGCATAAACTCACACGTCCATCACATACCGTTGTGTTTACAGCTCCAATAAATGATTAATAACGCACATGACCCTGGTACGAACTGTATGTGAACTACATGTGAACTATGGTGCATCTCAAAGTCTACGTATACTGCAGTCGAGCAGCTGATAAAAATGTAGACTACATTATAAAAGTTTGAGGACAGCAGCCCACTTAGACCCCCTGTTACACATGTCGCATAGATAAGCACGTGCAGTCCAGGGCTTTGTGATATGGCAAAAAAAAATACATTAAAAAACAGGGCACTAGAGTAGTTCTACCACTGGGGCGACTTTAAACAGTTACTCGACCCGATTTACGATTTGGTTTCACACATTTGCTATATGAATCCATGACTGTGCGTGCTGAGAAATCGTTTTCTTAATGATTGTTGTATCTGAACCACGGCAGAAATCCGATGTAATACTAACAGGAGCGCACAACAAAGTCCAGACGCAAAAACACTTTCAAGTCCTGTTTTGAAGGATTTTTAATGTATTTTTCCTGGTTAGACATGAATAAAATTCAGTTCATTCAGTGAACAGCATGCTAGGCTCAGCTCGCTAACTAGCCAGGACGCATAACATCACACTACAGCGTAGCCTATCCCAGCCTAGCCTAGCATAACGGTGTGTTTACAGCTGGGAGAGGCTCAGTCAGCTTAAAAATGGAAACTAGAAAGGATAAATAAAGTGAGACCAGGGATGCAAAAGAAGAAGCCCAAGAGAGGAGCTGTGTCTGAATACTGAGAGTGTATGAGATTACAGCTGTCGGATTTTACTCTGATAACCAGAAGCGCCGCTGAAACAGTGAAGCCAAAGGCTCAGACATTGCTTATACATTTACATTTGTGGCGTTTAGCAGACTCCCTTATCCAGAACGACTTTCAACTGCTACAGTCTTACAAATTCAAGCAATGGTGGGTTAAGGGTCTTGTTTACGGGAGCTTTAGCAGAGGTTTGAACCCTAGACCATCCGGTCCAGGGTCCAGTACCTCAACCGCTAGGCTACCACAGTCCCTAGTTATAGAGGCATTTTCTTGAGGCTCTGCAGCATTGCGGGCACAGTAACAATCCATTTTTTAGACATACGGGTTCAGAGAATTGATTATGACACGGGATTCGAGGTATGTCTTAATACAAAATACAGGACTGAATAAAATACAGAAAAATCGATTTTTTTTTTATGTTGCAGTTCCACAATTAAAAACTGTTTACTTTCTACACAACTGATTAATTCATAGTGTCGTTTTGTGCGGCTAAACCCTATAGTAAGTTTTTTAAATAATTATTTTATGCTCTCCTGACAACAGAAAAGGCTTCGAATCTAAATACATTTCCAGTCTACCCTCACCCATAAAAAGTTTTTAAAGTGGTAAAACTTTTAGCCACTTAGCACTACTATAATATGTAGAAATGCTATAAGAATACAATTGAGTAAAAGTGGCAGTCGAGTACATTTCCATTTATGTCAGCAGAGGTCCTTATCCAGAGAGACTTGTATACACAGTGTATACAGTCCAAGGCATTGTGGGTTGACGGACAGAGGTGTGATATGAGCCCTGGACCTGCAGGTCCGCAGTCCAGTACTTTAACCACTAGGCCACCAAAGTATGGTATTATAAAGTGTCCGACAGTGTCAAATAGTGCAACAGCTTAAATGTGCAAGGTCATATCAAAATAGGTCATAATAATGGAATACACTGATTGTTGTGTTGACAGCAGACAACGACATGGCAACTGTAACAACGCTGAAGCTACAATTGCAGATATTTAAAAGTGTTTTCTGTTATTAATTTGACTTCTTGTCAAACAGCACTGGCGGTACAAATGATGTAGGACAAAATAGGCTGATTAAAGCAAACGCAACGGATTGCCTAACTGCATCTTTATCCTGTGTGGGTTTAGCAGAGATTCTGTGTACAAGAAGCAGACTTTCTCATTTCACTTGACGGGTCGTTTGTATTTGTCAGTGCGACTTGGTGCAGGCTGTGTTTTGGTGTTACCCTGAAGTGAAGTATTCTATGAATGTCGCAGGGGGAAGTGGTTCAGTGGCTAAATAGGTGTGGGTGATATGGTTCAAGGTATAGCACCGACATTTATGTCATGCTTGGCACAGGGCATTGAGCACCACAGGAAGTAACTAGTGGGCTAGGCTAATGCAAAGACAATGCTAATCAGAACAGAAGGGCTAACATATTGGGGCTAACAATGGAGGACAACAAAAGAAAAACTGTACCAGGAACAGGAAGAGTAACAACAGTACAATAGACTGAATCAAAGACAAACCATGACAAAGGAAACAAGAAGAACCAGGACAGGAACTGGGACAGGAATCGGGACAGGAACCAGGACAGGAGCCACAAAAACAGAATAAGAACAACTGGAAGATCAGGAGTCGGACCGGAACTGGAACAGGAGCCAGAACAGGAACCAGAACAAGAACTGGGACAGGAGTCCGGACAGGAACCTCAGAAACAGTAACACACAAACCGTAACAAAAGCATCATGACAAACAGGAACCGGAACAGGAACCAGTACAGGAGACAAATCAGACATATAATGACCCTAACAGGGAAAGGAACAGGAAAGAGGATATATAGAGAGAGAACCTGTAGGCTGTAATTAACTGTGGAACGAGAAAAGGGTCAGATGAGAGCCCTGTAGGATGATATTGCTATTTCCAGAACTCATCATCCTCACACACTAACATAAATTATACTTCACAAGAGAGAACTTTTGTGAGTAGATCTAAATTTAAATTCAAATCAGATTGTGGATATCATGACCTTATTCTGAATAGACATGAATAATATAATAATAATGTAATAAAACAATTAGGGTTCTGAAGTTCAGCTAGACCATGAGGCACTACTAGCTGCAGGAAAACAACATTATGCAGAGAACGCTGAAGAACTCAACAATATGTGGATAATTAGGAATGAAGATCAGGAATTTATAGAAGTTCTTAATACTCTCGTTTCTAACCTTTTTGTTTAGCATCAAATCCTCGTCCAGGTAAAACGGAACAGAATCAGTGATCATTCAAATGCCTTTGCTATTGTTTGATTTGGCTACGTTTCTGGCTGGGGCACCCTTGCACGGTTCCCATGCTGTCTGGCTTCCGTTGTACTCTTTGGTTTTTTTTCTTTTTAGAGCATTTCACAGGCCTGTTGTTTCCACCAGATGTGCCAGTTTTGACTGGTGTTTGCATTGCGCTCACCAGTTCCATATAACTGATAAATGATTCATTTTTTTCAGTTACAAACTTCTGTGTGTTATTGTGTTGCCTAATTCTGGTGCCCCACCTGTATTCTGAGCTATTAGTGAGTCATTTGTGTCTGCCAGTGTAACGAGAGCTGGATGAACAAACTGATTAGTGCTTGATTGTTATATTTCCTTGGGTTGCCATGTCAGCAATTTTAGCACAAGTAATAAATGTGTTAACATGGCGGTCTCTCTCCTGTTCAGGATCTAATATGGGCATATCTCCCACTCCTCTGTACTACTGATGAAATTAGCTTGTGAATTCAAATTTTGGAGCTGCCACGTTACCACTGTTGGGCCTTTGAGCAGAAGTCTCAACCTTCACCTGCTCTAGTCAGACGTCCGTTTCTCTGCATAAGAGTGTCTCCTAAATGCTGTCAGTTTGATGCGATGTGAACTGACTACTTTCCTTTGCACCGTTTTTACACCTGGCGGGACTTTGAGGGCTGGAACGACAGACCTTTACAGGGAATGAACACCGAAGATGGAAGAATAATGGTTGCTGTTTATTCTCTCTACTCTCTGGTAGATGTTAAGTGGTTATGGCGTGATACTCTGGTAACAGATGAGAATCCCCAGCTGGAGAATATTGTGCCCGCCTGCTTATTGCTCACTCCAGTTAATGCTAAAATAGTCTTGTGGAGAACCTGATTCTCCACCGAAATTAATTAAGAGGGCACGCTCTGTTTCTTTTTAGCCTCTTATCCCCCTCTCCCCTTGTTGAATTATAGCCTAATCATATTAATACGTCTCTTCCCCCCGAGGATGAAAAGATCATTTGACGAATACAGAGGTCTGAAATTTGTATCTGAGCGTTACGATTAAATTATGCAAATCAGCGTGCCTCCGCGGGCTCGGATTGGCTAATTAGGACAGATATGAAGCGAGGAGGTGTTGTGAAACATAAGCAGAGTCTTAGGTAAACGAGCAGAAAATTGAAAACAGCCAGGCAGAACATTTTAAAGGGTCTAATTTTTTTGGGTCGTGATTACTTAATCCCTCATTGCTGTTTCGATGTTCTTGTTGGTAATGCGGATCACATGTTGGTTTCACCCTAAGCAGCTACAGTCACACATTGGTTAAACAGTATCTGTGATTAATTGGCTTAGCATAATAGCTTCGCAGTAGTGCCTTCTGGCATTGATTGGCTTCGCTTTAAGGGAAAGGAGGAAGGCTGGGGATCAGGCCCTGTAACAAGCAAGCTTCTGCCTGATGCATGCTGTCCAGGATAAATTCTGAACTAGGGCTGAGCGATACAATAACAATACGGTCGAATCCACTTAATTGGACCACCGGTTAATGGGACCAGACGCTTATTTGGACCAAATCCTAAAGTACCGAAACAAATCCTATTATATACGTGTAATGTTATTCACTTATTTGGACCAAAATTCCTTAAATCGGACCAAAGAACGTGAAAAGCGAATAAGAAAAGAAGCCACAAGTCGATACATAGCCACTGCAAAGCGGGTCAGCGAGATATGGGAGGATTTTTGGGATCCCCGTGGGAATTGATGCTTTTATCAAAGGTCAGGAAATCCGGGAGGTGACCACACCCACCACTTTCTTGATTTTGTTCAAGTTCAGTCCGTCAAGAGAAGGCGTCAGTTCTTCAAACGTTGACTGGAATTTAGTAAGAACTTGTTTTTTACAGTATTATTACTTCGCATGCTGAGTATCTAT
>JAUZST010006975.1:0-14487 GCA_034779995.1 Parotocinclus haroldoi
TGTGTATATGTGTATATATATATGTGTATATGTGTATATATATATGTGTATATATATATATATATATGTGTATATATATATATGTGTATATATATATATATGTATATACATACACACACACACAGTGTGTGTGTGTATGATGTGTGTATGTGTATACATACCATACATGACCGGTAAACCTTTACTAACACTAACAACAAACAACATCAAGCTGCAAACATGCACCGAGCAGCACAAACCAATAAATCCAAATGGCTCCAGTTCCAGCCAGCCCAAACCAGTATCAACTGTGATACCCACCATGCCACCCTTAGAACTAAGCAATATATTATTAAATACAGAGATCTTTTGTGGTTGGGAAATGCTATACTGTACTAGTCATACAACTAATCAGCATTGCTGATGTCAGCATGGCACCACAAACTTACTGCTGTATTTTTTAACAAATTTACCAAATTTCTACCTGTCTTGAAATCAGCTAGTTTTAAGATTAATGCAAAAAGAATTGTTTCCAATGAATCATCTAGTATTTGTTATTCTTATTCAGAACCGCTCACAGAAGGAGTAAACAGCTAAAGTATCTGTAAATACTCGCTGTTTACCTACACATCGTTAGGACTTCAACTAGGTTTGCTTGTGCTAAAAGATTGTGTAGAATATTAATGTGATAAAATGCACACTTTAGTTTAAATTCCAGATGCTAGTTTAATCTAAGCTATAGTTTTGATCTCATGCCACTGTTTACTTGCTAACAGTGCATTAGCATACTAGCCTTGTTGTGTGTGTAATCGGCTGGAGCAGGTTGTGTTTAGCTAACCCTTAGCCACTCCTGAGGTGCTTTCCTCAGCATTAATGGAAAATACATGAGGGCCTCCGGTCCTCCTCCTTTTCCCTCCTTCTCTCTCTTCGTTCCCACCTCCAAACTGCAGCTAAATGTGCTGTGTTTGTACAGCCGGCTGTGTGTGTTCAGTGCACACAAACAGGTTCTGAAGCTTCGCCGGCTGCACTGGCTTCACGTGCTTTTGTTCAGATCGTCACCTGTTATATCCGTTACACATCTAACATGAGTGACGGCTGCAATGATTCACTGTCAGTGACTCCCACAGAACCTGAGTTTATCTGCAAGTTAAAACATTGATTCATATTTAATAATCTGCAAAAACACTTTCACATACAAGACTAAAGAATAAAAATCAATCGTGTTTCATTCACCATGTCTGAAAAGCATTCATTCATTTCTCATACCTGCTTAATCCAATTAAGGGGCCAGGGAGTGAGAACTTCCAGAATGAGTCTCCAAGATCTTAAGGTGAGAAGCAACACACGTTTGGAATATGGAAGAAACTACCATGATAAAAGTATGATGGATTTTTAGATATGGTTTAGGCAATATTATGGAGATTTTTAGACGTGGATGGCATGTGGTTAGCTCACAGTAACAGATATTGATTCCTGATCCTTCCTAAGATTTGAAAATCCATCCATCCATCCATTTATCTTCTGTTTAGTCCACACAGGGTCGCGGGCCAGCCGGTGCCCACCTGGCAACTCTGGGAGCAAGGGCAGGAACAATCCTAGACAGGGAGCCAATCCATTGTAGGGCACACACACACAGTCACACAATAAGGGTCAGTTAAGAGACACCAATTAACCCAACACGCAAGCGTTTGGTCTGTGGGTGAAAATCGAAGTACCCAGAGTAAACCCACACAGACATGCGGAGGACATGCAGAGTCCACACAGATAGGACCCAGGCCGCTCCACCCTGGGATTGAACCCGGGACCTTCTTGCTGTCAGGCCACCCACTGAAACACCATTCTGCCCAGTCTCCACATTCATACAAAAACAACAATAATACATCCACCATCATTAAATATCCAGCAAAATATTTCCTATACCATGTTTAAAAATCACTGTATTACAAAAATTACTGTAATAACAAATCCATCAGCATATTACTTTCACCATGTCTTAAAATACACCA
Source organism: Parotocinclus haroldoi (assembly GCA_034779995.1). Taxonomy (NCBI): domain Eukaryota; kingdom Metazoa; phylum Chordata; class Actinopteri; order Siluriformes; family Loricariidae; genus Parotocinclus; species Parotocinclus haroldoi. The sequence goes on from JAUZST010006975.1 coordinate 1,986, forward strand.
CAATACCAACAATTTAAAAAAATCAAAACTGCAATCACCATCACATACAGTAATACTGCCTCCACATTGACAAAACTTAAACCATAATACCGCAACCCCAATCAATCAAAAAATAATCCACCATAATACTACCGTCACTATGGCAACAATTCCATTATCACATGGCTTCCACCATCACAAGTCCTCCAAAATTCTCCATGTCTAAAAATCTGACTGAACATCCACTATTAAATTGGTTTCACCACCAGTAAAAATTCTCCATAATAACACCTCATTCAACCACAATACTGAATTGACCATAACATTGCTTAAACTAAGACTTTAAATCCACCATAGTGAAGCCTCCACATCCACAAAACATCAGCCATAATGCTACTAAAATCATATTAAAAATGTAATAACGTAACAAATCATAATACTGCCTCCACCATGGCTACAAATCCACAATAATTTGGCCTTTCTAAATTTTAAAAATACAGAATAAAATACAGAATACACTCACCTTTAACAATTCTACCACCATCACGGATGGATCCACAATGAAAATACAGAAGATCCACCATAAAACTGAATCAGAGTCAGTAAAATTAAGCCATAATATTTTCTCCACCATGTCCAAAATTCCACCCTATCATTTCCTCCACCATATCGTAATATAATGGCTTTCCATCCCAGTTTGCTCGTTATTTACTATTGTAATAATGTCAAAAATAAGAGCTGGACATTTGATGTTTGGTATCATAAAGTCCTCTGCACTGATCGCTGGTTTTTACAGTTTGGATAAGTCTTAAAACATACTCTATTCTCTCTCTTTCTTCCCATAGTCATTTATCTAGCAAACCACAACTCGTATAACCACATTTGAAGGACTGCTTTGAAATACTTCAAATCTTTGGGGTTTTAGAGGGTAACCAAACTGGGCAAACCACCAAGTAAGTGAATTAGCCATGCTACCTCATTGGAGACAGGAAATGCCTTGGAGTTGTGGTTAAAACCAGATAGATATTATATGGAAGAATAGTATTATTTATTTTTCTCGACATGTGCATTTATGATCTTGTTTAGACCACGTGCCATTTTTCACAACATAAGAAAAGAGCAACAGGCCACTAAAGAATAGCACTGAGATTTGAAGCATGTAAAATAGTCTGTCCTCAGTTACAAACTGTTTGTGGATGAAATAGAACGGAGTGTATTTACATGCATTTAATAATCTGATAGCTGCAGAACAATGAATGTGAGATTCAGACGTCCACATACAGTAATATTTCCTCAACCATAATACTGCAACCCCAATCAATCAACATAATCCACCATAATACTACCTTCACTATGACATTAAATCCATTAGCATATTGCTTCCACCATGCCAAGTCCACCAGAATTCTCCATGTCCAAAATATGGCCAAATATCCACTATTAAATTGGCTTCAGCACAAGTAAAAATTCACCATAATAATACCACAATACGGGCAGCACGGTGGCTCGGTGGGTAGCACCGCTGTCTCACAGCAAGTAGGTCCTAGGTTCAATCCCAGGGTGGAGTGGCCTGGGTCCTTCCTGTGTGGAGTTTGCATGTCCTCCCCGTGTCTGCATAGGTTTACTCCTCTGGTTTCCTTCCAAAGACATGCGCGTTAGGTTGATTGATAACTCTAAATTGTGTTGACTTGTGTGTGTGTGTGTGTGTGTGTGTGTGTGTGTGTGTGTGTGTGTGTGTGTATATAAGTCTAGTCTTGTGTATGGATATAACCTTGTGTGTGTGTGTTGCTAAGATGGCCACTGATGCCTATAGTGACGTTAAAGAAGCCAAATAAAAGCAAACAAACAACGGAATCCACCATGTAGCCAGTCTATTCCCAATGAAAAAAAAATGAAATCTCATTCCAGTAGTGTAAACAATAAGTAGTGTTTTTTTCCTAATACAAGATATGACAGAGATGACATGTATGAAATCTAAAGCTCCGAACTATAAGCTGCTACTGGCTGCTCATAATCTTTTCCAGTCATCTCGGTTGTGGTTAGATCATTTTGCACTTTTCAGCTCAACATTAAGTGAATATAAATGACACAACTATGTAATTTTCAATCTGCATCTGAAGCAATATTCTATTCTGCAAGGAAACCCGTGTGCTATGGACGACACCATAGCCTACGCTTCCAAGAATATTAAGGAGTTATTAAATTAATCTATGCTTAGTGGTGCATGTTATTGCCGGGGACAGATTTGTAAGGACTGAAGCCGTTAGGCTGTGGCTAAGCTGATTTATTAAGGTTGCCTGGAATCGAATAATAAACCTGATAACCTGCTTTATTTTGTGCAATTAAAGTGAACACTTGCTGCTTGTTAAAGCCGCTTAGGAAATACTCATTTTTCGACAGTTTCCACCAGTCCATTTTGTTGCATAAAGATTGGAGGGTAAATTTGGAAAGAGGGCAAACCTGTGGACATTAAAAAGAGAAATTTAAAGTATATGTTCAACAGTCCTTGCTCCATCTAGATAAGAGTCTGTGAGAATAAATTATTCATAAGCTGATAGAGGAGCCAGGTGATGCAAACTATTCTCCATTCCCCAGCGTCATTCTGAATTCATGACACTTCTATGGACGTAAATTACAGGGCTCTAAATGGTTTGATCGTTCCTGGAATAATAACCTCTTAAATATCTTTGAGAGAGCCAAATGATCCAAAATCAGCATACAGCAGCGTTAGTATATATTCAGAGTAGAATACATTTCAGAAAAAAAACATCCACTTTTCATCCATACTGCCCTACTTTAAAATAAAAATAAATAACTTAGTCATAAGTTGGTCATAAGTCATTATCATGGCCTGAAAGATATTATGTACAAGTATGCATCGTTTAACATCCTTCTAATCAAACCCCCATTTGCTTTAATGCACGAGGAAATAAAAATCTGTCACACCAGAATGGCAGAAAACAAGTACGAGTGAACTCTTGCAACACCTCTTGACAGGCAGGAGAATCACAGTATTGAGGGGCAAAAAGGAACATGGTATGATTCTAGTTTCTTAGTAAATTTGATCAAATGTAGAGGTACAAAGACAATGATTACTGTTTTGCCAAGTACAGTGATAAATAAATAAAAAGTTAAAAAATAAAAGTTAAAAAAAGTAGACAGTTTCAACTTTCAGCTACACAAAATATTTTAACAGATATTTTAAAATTTGTGAGACTTTCCTTGCTCGCTTTGGGCTGTGAGCCGAGACGTTTATATAAAGCTACTTTGGGACAATGTTCTGTTAAAAATATGGTATATAAATAGATTTGATTTAGAGTTATGTATTCTTCTCTGTCCATATTTATTAGCTCTCATCCCCCCCCCCCCCCAAATGTGCTAAATAAATATATAATCAACCTTAAAGAATAATAACGAACACTCATATCAGCTTTGTCATTTAGCACATACCTTTATCCAGTGCAACTTACAATTCCATCTTTACAATCCAAGCAATTTGAGGTTAAGTGACCCCTCTGTGGTGGCTTGACAGAGGTGGGATTTGAACCATGGACCTTCTGGTCTATAGTCCCGTACCTTAACCGCTAGGCCACCACAGTTCCACTTGTAAGCGATCATGCTGTAGAACAGTGAAAGATCTGTGGTTATAAGTGCATACGGTGAACATAGCATGCTGAACATGGGTCATTAGACAACAAATGACACTTTTCTCACACTGGCACAAAATGTTTACTCAAGACCTGTACACATTTTTAAAACCTTTGTAGAGCAACTCCATTCATTTTTGTGTAGTTAAAAATAAATCCATCCTTACAGATGGTATGAAGCAGCCAATATAGTTCATGTTTTGCCTGGTCAAACTGATTTCATTTTAAAATAAAAAATGTGTGTTTCACATTTTAAGACCATGTAGGAAACACTTTTGTTTTTCTTTTTTTTCCCATACTGCTGCAACTTGCTCTACGTTGAGGTTGTATCATTTATAAAAATTTCAATGCGTCATAAAATTACCGGAAGTACTTTGTAAGGCCTTGAAAAATGAGTGCATCAAAGTAGAATTTGTAACTACATTTAACATTAGATCTCTCTAATCCCTTCCCAGAGGGAACACATTATGGTATTGCATTACTACTGTAATTGTGTGGGTCTTATCTTGTACTACTATAATGAATTAAAAACAATCTTCATAATAAACGACTTATTATTTCTCAAGTATATATAGTATTTTTTAATGAGCCAAGACCCCAAACCAGATGGTTTTAAATAAGCAATTATTTACTTGTAACTGGCAACCCTCTCTCAGTGTTGTGAGGAGGGGGACTTCTCACTACTTCCTGGCATGCTCAGTGGGACTCCAATAGGCATGTTAGTCTGCTATTCACTGGCTTTCAGAATACCTTTGTTGCTTAAGCTCAGCTTGTTTTATCTCGATATCTGAGTTCATCTCTGTTCTCTTTGGCATAGCCTGAAATTAAACATTTTTTTGAAACATAAACATAAACATTTTCTCTATCTGACAATCATTTTTGTATCCTAATTTCTGTGCATCTCTAATTCAATTTGTGGAAATGTAATATGCAATTTTATTCCATGTTATTTTCATCTGAAAACACAAAATGCATTCAAACTAAATGCAGACTGTATTGTTTCATCAATATGAATGATAATACAAAAACCTGTTCTTTTGTTCATGGTTGGTGGTTTCGTGAAGCCATTTATTAGAAAACAATTGTGTTTGCCTTTTTTAAATCATAATGGCAACAGAAACTAACCAAATCACCCTGATCAAGAGTTAACATACCCTGATACTTTTGACTTTATAACATACACACAAATTGACACACGCTGGTTTAAATGGCTACTTAATGTAATCTCCTCACCTGTGATCTATTTGCTTGTAAGTAGTGTGTGTGTGTGTGTGTGTGTGTGTGTGTGTGTGTGTGTGTATAAAAAGTCAGTATGTTTATGGGCTCCTGACAAACCTCTGCATGTTTCATCCAGTGTTGCCACTGACTTTGTTGGATGACGATCCATTTCCATGGGGAAAGCAAAAGAATTATCAAAGGATCTGCAGCAGAAGATAGTGAAACTTTATAAAAAAAAGGAAAAGTGTATAAAAATATATCCAAGGAATTAAGAATGCCAAGCAGGGTTCAAACTCTAATTAAGAAGTGAAAAATGGAATTCTGTTGAAACCAAGAAAATATCAGGTAGACCAACAAAAAAAAAAATCAGCAACAATTGCCAGGAAAAAATTTAGGATGCACAGAAAAACCCACAATTAACGTCAGCTGACATATACCTCTGATGAGAAGTGATGTGACTGTTTCAAGATCCACAATATGGAGGCACTTGAAGAAAAAAGGGTTGCATGGTCGAGTTGCCAGAATAATTTTTTTACTATTATTACGCCAATGTCACAAAGCAGCCCGCTTACAATATGCCAGACAGCACAGAGACAAACCTCCAGTGATGAGACCAAAATTGAAACTTTTGGCCACAACCTTAAACGCTACGTTTGGAGAGGAGTCAAAAAGGTCTATGACAAAAAGTACACCATCCCTCCTGTGAAACACGGAGCTGGGTCGGTGATGTTTTGGGGATGTGTGAGCTACACAGGCACAGGGAACTTGGTCAAAATGAATGGCGATATGAATGCAGCATTTTATCAGAAAATGCAGGAGGAAAATTTACACTCATCAGCCCAGAAGCTGTGCATGGTTCGCACTTGGATGTTCCAACATGATCAATGATCCAAAACACAAAGCAAAGTCGACCTGTCAATGGCTACAGCAGAAAAAGTGAAGGTTCTGGAGTGGCCATTTCAAAAGACCACAAAAGACTTTAAGCTGTCATTGATGTTAAAGGATGCAATACACAGTATTATGAACTAGGGTATGTAAACTTTTAATCAGGGTGATTTGGGTAGTTTCTGTTGTCATTGTGATTTCAAAAGGGCGAACACAATTGTTAAAGAATAAATGACTTTATCCAACTACTACCCATGAATAACAGAACAGAATAACAGAGTTTTTGTATTATAATTTAGATTATCTGAAAAAACGGGCAAAAAAATTACAAATTCTGCCAGGGTATGTAAACTTATGAGCACAAGTGTAATTATGTTTTGTCAAGACTGTGCGTGCTTCTTCTATGTTTTTTACACATATAAGATGCCAAAGGGGTTTCCTATCTTATTCAATATAGGAAGATGATTTTTTTGTGCTGTAATGTACTGTGACAGGGTTAAAAACTGCTGGGGTATTCCTCTAAGAGACGTTTCCTTTTCCCACTGCCACTAGCATATTTGTGACAAGCATGGTGATATCAGAAGCATAAATGAAGTAAATGCTGTGTGGCCTGTCGTGAGGACCGAGTCTTGCCTCTTTACCCAAAAATGTGGTATTGAGGTTTGTGGTGTTGGGTCCTGAATGAGGGAATGTCCATCACTGTAAATGGATTTAATTTGATATCTCTGATCTATGGCTGGAATTCAGCCTCATTTAGCAGCGTGTATGCCAACAGTGTAAACACTTAATCCAGCGTGAGATTTTTTGGCCCTTTTGAGTCGACGGTTTATCTCTTTTATTTTTCTATTCTCCTTTCACCTTGTTATAAACAAAGTCTGCTTTCAATTACTCCTGTGAAATTGCTTTACAGGATGCACGCATGATTGAATATTCATTATGTTAAACCAGGCACTTTCTGTGTATATAAATCCGTATTACATTTGGCTGGCAGGCCGCCCGAAGCCACATGATAGATTCCTCATGTAACAAAAACCCAAACTCCTTAGCAGCTCTTTTCTCTGAGGTTTATTTGTTCTTGTTCTGATGTAAATGACAACTTGTTGATATTTTTCCTAGCCCGCCTCTTTTTTCACTCTTTCCGACTCTTTTTGAGAGGCGCAACTCTGGGCACACATGGATCCTTTCTGCGAGGGGAAATGTTGGAATTTGCAGTAGGCATGGGAAAAATAAACAAACCATCGGTCAGTCCTGGAACCAGCACTGAGCAAGGGACGTGCAGCCAGAGAGAGCAGGGCCTAGCGTTTGTTTCCAATAGGGTTCTGAGAAAATGTTTATCCATCTTTTTTTTTCTTGGTTTTGCCAAGCAAAATTTACCTGAGGATTGAGAAACTGACCTCTCCAACACCAAAGACACACCAAAAACAAACAGGGGGCTCTCACTGAGCTGTGCTGCCAAAGTCCGTGTTTGTTTACTGAGTAACGGTGGAAATGAATCAGCCCTGTTTTCTCCAGCACGCATTACGTGCTTCTGATAAACTAAACATGATCCTGCACACAAGGTTCACCCGTCAATACAACCTACTACAAGGGCTTAGGGCTTATTGACTCTCCAAGTACAAAAAAACACCAGCATATTTGTTTTAAGTCAAAACAGCACAGAGCGTGAGTTCAATGGGGTGACGCTCTTCTCCTGGTTAAATCTAATCTGGGATCTGGTGGAGCTTCCTGTAATAAGGAAAGGAATCTATGAAATTCTTCTGAGGATCAGACAGGAGTAAGAGTGAGCTCTATTTGACCTCACCGTTACAATTATCTGAAAAATTGCAATACTACAATGCTACCTGAAGGATGTTTAGAAGATCTGCGGGTGGATTTATGAAAGATTCATTTCTATTTTTCTATTTTTTTTCTTAAAGACAAAGAGCATAAGAATGTTGCATAAGCACCATTGCATTTGCAGCTTACAATATGTCATCGAGAGGCACATTTTCAGTTTAGATTTGCCATTAATTCTGTTATTTATTTGAATAGGCACAGCAAAATGAAGGAAAAACATCAAACCAAGTGTTTTAGAAAACAAAAGAAATAGAGGTGATGCTGGAGGAATAGGGAATATTACAAATAATCCTCCTTGAAGAAATAAATAATTGTGAGTTGAGGTATTTTAAGGAAGCCTTTTAAAAACTGTTGAACTGAAATAACTTCATTCTCATTTCCAAAATTCCTGCCGCCATTTGACTAGCTCATTAGGCACAACAGAATCGAATTTGTGACAAATGTTCATGTATCAATGTAAAGCTGTTTTGTGACAATGTCTATTGTAAAAAGTGACATACACAAATAAAATTGAATGAAACTGAATTCAATAACTAAAATATTTAAGATCTGGAAATTCAAAAGCTTACCTCGTCAACTCATCCAGCCAATGAAACCCTTGAGCCTCTAGTAAGCTAAGTAAACAGTAAAATAAAAGAACAACACCAATTTGTAACTTTTATTTTAAACATGTAAAAAGATTTTATTTGTGCAGACACTTTGGTGAATCTAGTTCCTGATAGTTTTAAAATACTGTGAATTAGAAATATCCTGATATTAAATATTCCATACGGAACCATGCAGCATCTGAGTGAGACTCAGACTGTCAGTTTTTTTAAAATTATCTAGTAAACTATTACAAATGGCTTAAAAACAGTCGATTTGTTATAAACTCATTATCTCAGTGTTCACTGGGTGCAGATAAAGGTACACCATGGACAGGGCACCAGCCATTTGCTAGTGCACAGCAGACCTACTGTTGCAATATTCAGAGATGATCATCCGTCCAGCCTCCCCTCCCTTAGGAAAAGCAAACCATGTGTCCGTGAAAGTAGTAGTTTAGCAAATTGCAGCTGCACCACCCAAGCACCATCCACATTCGTCTCAAGTGTTATTTAAGCACTTTAGTCTCATTAGCGTGCCACACTTTTATTAATTCACTGGGGGAAGGCAGAGGTTCACTCTGGACAGTAGCCCTGCCTTTATTTTCTCACTCTCAAGCAAGGTTGAGAATAACAGACCTTTCCACAGAGACCTTCCTTATCAGAGATGAATCTGATCAAACTGAGGAATAAGGTCAAATTCAATAAAGTTTTGTATGGAAAATTAATGAGCAGGAAATTAATGTCTCAAATTTGTGTAATGTAATTTGCCTATTCAGATAATTCAAAGCTTTCATTGTATTAATTTGTAATATTGTATTACTATTAATATTGTATTAATTAACTCATCTCTATAAATGTGTGGTGCATGCAAATATGCATTGCAAAACTTTGGGGAAATTGTAAGTTATCAGTAATTAATTTATCTAATTTGCTATAGGGTCTTTTCCATTTTTTTAAAATAATTTAACTGTTCAGTCAATGATTATGTCCTTAGGGAAATCTAGTAATCACACGGTTTAGTTTTTAATCAATCCTCTTCACGTGCCTTTAACACTGTACGTGAAATTGGGCAACACTTTGTTTGACCGTTAAACTGGCTCCCAAAATTTGATTTGAATGTCCTGTTTATTTTAATCCCTGAAAATTGTATAAATTTGAATTTTTGCCATATTTCGTAATTTGTAAACTAAATTGTAAAAATAAGTGACTGTATGCATCTCATTTTATAATGCTTCATTTATTTATTACTGTGCAGTACTAGATTTGTTGATTTAGCAATAGTATAATGTTTATATTTAACAGGACTACAAAATTTTAAACATGGAGTCGTCATGCCATAATCCTCTTTTCCACTGAACTTCATGCCAGTCGTTGTGAGTTTTAGCATGTCTTGTCACCCCGTTTCCCCAAGTGGTCTCATGGCAGCTACCCTTCCAAAAGACCATTCCTGATCAAGCTTCTGCCGACTGTAGAAAGGTCAACTTAGTGTTCCGATGATCCTCAATACGTTTTCTAGCACTCATCACTCCCGCCACTTCACTCCCTACGTCACACACTCCTGACGTACTGTGCATCACTCACCCAGGATAAGAACAAAACATAATTCAAAATGGGATTTCTACCTTAACTGTTAGGCTATCGCAGTCCCAGGAGATACGTAAATATGATTTATTTTCCTGTTTTATGATTTATTAAGACTTTCCTAAACTCGTTCTTCTTTACCTTTCTTTTTGAGATGTACGGTTCCCCTCTTCTTAAAACCATTCAATAACTAATAATCGTTAATTAATTTTCTTATTGTTGGCATAATCCTAATCAGGGCTGTGAAACGGATCACCCAGATTCTCATAGCTAAAAATGTTTCATATAGGTAAGTGGGACTAATTTGTTTTTAGTCACATTTATGGCACTCTCCATTACAAGATTACCATTAGAGAAACGTTCCAATATGTGCTACAATAAAATCGACCATACACTATACGTTATTATGTTGCTGTGAAAACAAACCAGACAGGTTCAGGGGTCTTTGAGTCATATTCAGACGGTTGTTGGCGTTCAGCCACCTCTCAACGTGAGAAATTAAGCTGCTATGTGCACAACACAATTAAAGTTCCTAGGAAAACACCACCTTTCTGCTTGATTTCACAGTGTTAATTAGCCAGTGTCTGCCTTTTTAAACACGAATTATGGCTAGTCTTTATCAGTACTGTGGCTGAGCGAGTATTATGGGATGGACCAGCTCTGTGCATGCTTCATGCAAAAGAAACTGTGGCTACTAATGAGCTTCACACAGCAACATCCAGCTGTTCCACATGCAAATGAGAGAAACGAAACACAGAGTGAATAACGTTTGCTGCTTAGCTAACGGGAATGATACAACACCAAATTCGAAAAAGCTGCGACGGTTTGGAAAATGCAAATAAGAACAAAAGCAGTGTACCATACATTTACTTTGACTTTTATTTTATTGCAGACAGTGTGAACCTAGGATTCTACATGGTTCTGTCTGGTCCATTTCAAAAAAAGAATGTTAAAAACATTCATTCCTGCATTACAGGTCTGCAACACATTCCAAGTTGTGACAGGGCAATTTAGGGCTAGGAAAGCATTTAAAAAGAATCATTAATAATGATGTCATTTCAAACAGGTGATTGTAATCATGCTTTGGTACAACGGATAGTTAACAGCAGGCTAGCAGTACTGAGACCTTCACAGTCTTCACCATTCTTTTTTGCCCTTAATGAGCACCAGGTCTTTTGGAATCCTCTACTGCAGGTTCTACTATCTCTACAATTCTCTTTAGCACCTCCAAACGAGCACCTCCAGTCTCCATTAATAGAAACATTGAATTTGAGGAGCACAAAGGTCCCGTGTTGTCCATCTAGGACTATTAATTATTACTGAGTGTTCATGTAATTGTCTGTCTTTCATTATGATCATGATTATTATGATATATTAAGATCATATTTTATTGGAACTCAATAGATAAACCAAAGACCAATGAGTTCACAAGTGCTTACTTGTTTTATACAGTATTCCAGTATGCGGTGAGATTACATGGACTGAGTGTGTACCATGCTGGGATCTGCTACTGATCATGGAGAACATGCAGAGACACTGGCATTGAGCCATGTACATTATGGTATATGTGCATGCGGAAATGTCTAAAGCTATGAAAAAGCTTCAACTACAACTTCTTAAAAAGCCAATGGAGCAAAAAGTTTTTGTTGTGAAGCCTGAAGTTAAGATTAGGCTTAGGTGTAGCATTAATTAACTACAGGAATGATGTCAGTGGAAAGTCGCAATGTTCCAAAGACAAATGTGTGTGTGTGTGTGTGTGTGTTGGGGGTTCACAGCAGGTCGTCTGCTGTCAGAGCTGACCTTTCGGAGCGGCCGCAAGCGGCCGGTTATCATCTATCAGGATCTTAACTTTCGCCGCAGGCTCAAACACTCGCAGGAGAGCAGTCACTGACATTAAAACTCAATTAGCAACCCACTCGCTAAATAATGCAGCAGGAAAGTGCATTAGCCAAACGGCCTGTGCCCACGGCCTGCCTCGCGCACTACATCTCAATATGTCAGGAGCTACAACTGCACCTCAGAGAGAGAACAGAAGCTGGCAGAGAAAGAAAATGAGGTGGGTTATGATGTGCATATGAGGGTGAGATTAAAGAACGAGAATGTAAGCATTCTATATTAACTAATTATTATGTACCGAGACAACATTCTATCTTCTGTCTCCGTCCCCGCTCAGGTACACATGAAAAGAAGATCCAGATGCAGAAACAAAGACTGCCATTAAGTCATTATCATGAAGACAGGTGACGCCTCTTTGGCTCCGTCCAGGCTCTGCCTCGTCTCATCCTGAATTCAGGTTCCTACTGTAATCGTACACATGCAGCGCTCTAATCACACATCGACTATGTTACACTGAAATAGTTTACCAAGCAAAGAAGTGTAACTGCTGCTAGCCTCGAATATTTAGGGATGCAAGACTTTTGATCCTTTTTACATGAACCCTGAGACATACAGTAGAGTCTTAAGTGACCTTTAGACATATGGTTTTAGAAATGCAATTTTCTTTTAAATGTTTTTTTTTAAAACATACAACTGTCTAATTTTTTTAGTGTTTGAGAATTTAAAATGACAGTAAACAAATAATTTTTCTTTTAATGGAAAACTGCCATCGTAAAGAAAGGTAGCAGTAGATTGTGGCTTACAGCAAACAGCACTCACTCACTGTGAAGAACTAGAACGCTGAAGACATGGCTGTAGCCCAAATAACAGCTGATCACTGCTCCCTTACAAACACTGTGCTATATAGGAAGAGACTCTAAAGTGCATTTTGGAGCA
>JAUZST010006976.1:0-14486 GCA_034779995.1 Parotocinclus haroldoi
ATAAAGGTTTAATAAACATTTAATATGTTACATAAATTATAGCACGTCCCGTCCTGTAACATAGGGCATGTTCGTTTCATCGGACAGGCCGGTTATTAGGTCGTGCCCCGATGGGGCCCCATTAACCGGATTTGACTGTATTTACTGCTCACCAAATATTAGGGTATGCTTCAAAATGAAATATCCCATAATGAAATATCTCCTAATTGCTGTGAGCAGTGTATTTACCACCCGAGACAGGTGAAATGTCATTCATTTTATTTTATTTTTAGCTCTTAAATCTCTCCTCAATCTACCTTAATATATGAAATGATATATACTAAAGCTGCTTGTGAGAAGTGCAGTCAGAAAAGTCTGCGGAAAAAAGGTTCCTCACCCTGCCTTAACAAAAAGAAACTAATTATCCTAGTCCCATGTTTATTCATGCTTAATCTGGAGGAATGAAGTACAGAAACAGAAATAAAACTTGTTTGTGCTTGATAAAACTGTGAAACTGTGGAAAAAAACAAAACAAAAAGAAAACGTTCTGCCTTTGGCTGAAAAATGGCCCCAAAATGTAACAGTGGTGCTTCCTTAGTTTGCTGATGGTAAAATAAGTCATTTTTTATTAAAAGCAACCGCTATTCGACATTGTTTGCACATCGTCGCGTTTTCGACCCCCCTCCTTCAAAGTAGACGGCGAGGCTGGTGCTGTCTGTATTTTGTCTCCTTGGACAGTTTTTTTCAGTCAAGTGTTTTAGATAGAACGCTTAAAGTGTCGATAAATAAGGAAAAAATCCCACCCATGGAATAATGTAGCCTGAGAGAAGGTTGTGTATTTGTGTGAATCATCACTGACCTAAATCACAGCTGCTGCCTTCATTTCATACGAGTATTTCCCACCACTGACCATCATCCACAAGCCTGTTTAAAGCAACTCAATTGTGAGTCATCTCTGTGTCATTCGTAACCGTGTTAAATTGTGTCTTTGTTCTTGTCGTTGCCTTGTCCTGCGTCTCGTTCTCAGTCCCTGCTGTAGCGCTTTCCTGAATTTATCGGGTAGACATCAGGACGCGAAAGTGTGACCGAAATGGGGATGGATTTAAAAACATAAGGCATCAGGAGAATATACAATGTGATCCCCAAATCCTAGATTTTCCAGAAGGCGGGACCTTGCTAGTTACAAAGCGAGTGCGCAAACAAGGACTGTTTTTATCTCGCCACTGTTCATAACCTCTGTTATGTTGGAATTTATCACAGCTGTACCGGGAAAGAGCAGTGAACCCAGAGTCGTTAGTTGTTAATAACTAATAATAATATAATAATGTTCACACCGTGCCCCACCGTTGCAGTGACCCTTCAGTTGGGTCGCTTTCCCAGTCCCCCGACAGCAACCCTGTCAACCCCTAGACAGCCCTGTGATCGACTGGTATTCCAATCCAACTGTTAAGTAGGTTTGCTATGAAACGTGGTTGCCTCATCACTCCAGAGATCCCCTTTAAGATATCCATGGTTGAATGTTCCGTGACCTTGTGGGTTTACTCTAAGTACTTACTTTTCCTCCCACGTTCCAAAGACGTGCGTTAGGGTAACTGGTCGCTCTGAATTGGCCTAGTATGATTGTGCCTGACTAATATCGATGGAACGTATACGATAATGCTGATGCTGTAAACAAACAGTAAATAGTAGGATGGATATAATTGCCGAAGAGACGAGGATATGGGACTGGACATTCCCTTGCTTAGTGAGGTAAATCAGTCCACCCTGAACACGACCCTCTTACATAACCAGGGAATTAATGATTTCTGCATAATAAATGGATGTAGGTTACGAATAGAGTTATAAGAAATGTCGGTTAAATAAAAACGGTTCTTGAGCCCTGCTGAACCCGGTGCTGAACCTGGTGCTGCTCTGCTGTGTCTCGTCACTGTGTAGAGAAGGACAAGCAGGCCTGGGACGTGGACCAGGGCCTGATTACCAAACTCAAGGAGCAATACAGAAAGGAGCGCAAAGGCAAAAAGGGGGTGAAGAGTAAGTGGACCTGGCCACCTCTCTCCTCTCTCTATCTCTATCTCTCCCTCTCAGTTTCTCTATTTCTTTTGCTCTCTCTCTCTTGATCTCTCTGCATTTCTCTTCTTCTCTCTGTAAAGTCTGGGTCTGCACAACCAGGAATGCCTTACTTAGGAATGTTTTTTTCGAGTTGCTTCGTGCAGTTTTTTTTTTTCTTTTTTGCAGATGCTTCTTTCCCCTGAGCTAGCTCTGTGTGATTTCACCTCTGAATTACTGTAGGTTCTTTATTTGTCCTTGCCTCGCGTGTCTTGTGCCATTTCCCCTGCCACTGTTCTTCACGCCCTCCACGCTCCCTTTTGCCGCCTTCCCACTTCACTTGGAACTTCACTTTGCTCCCCTTCAGTTGCATTTCTGTATCAGTTACGGTTTGCATTTCCCCCTCTGTGTCGAAAATGAATGCATTCTGGAGGGTTTTCTCTCCATGTGCCGATCTCGTTCGCCTTTCCCGATTGTGTCCACTTCATTCAGCTCTTCATTGTTCGTTTTCGCTCACATGCGTTCCCTTTTTTGCACTGCTTTCTGTTTCTCTGTGGTTCGTTGCAGTCATTGCACACATGCACGGATTATCACTCGCCACACCTACTGCTGTGCAAAAGTCTTAGACCACCGTAAGATCATGTATGTAATTGTTTTAGCAATGGTATAATTACCATATACAATTGTTTCTTATTCTCTTTATCAGAACAAAGCCAGAAAATACAGTCCAAATAAGTGCAATTTTTTTTATTTAAAGGAAAAAAAAAAAAAAAATCGCAGAAAGTGGCAACTATTCAGTGCGACCTCCCCTAAGACCTGGCAGCTTCATCGGGATACCAAGTTTGACGAGGAAAGACCTGTTTGGAAGGAAGAAATAACTTTTTGGAAGACTTTACTTTTTCAGAAGGGGGACAGGGTGAAAAGTCGAAGATATTCTAAAGCTCCTAAAGGCCAGAATGAAGATCTTTTGGAGAAGAATGTTATGGAGTGACAAAATCGTTAATCGTTGCAATTCCGTTATACAAAATCAACAAATATAATGGTTTGCACAGAAGAACTAATGGAAAGCCATAAGGGACATAATGGGACTTAAATCCCACCCCTGCTAAGCTGTCACCGTTAGGCCCTTGAGCAAGACCCTTATCCACAGTTGTGTGTATTGTAGATTATATTAGTTTTGTATCACGCTCTGGATAAGGACATCTGCTAAATGGCTAAATGCAAATGTAAGTTAGAATCAAATAAACCCCATGAAACTAACCACATAACCGGCATCAAATGCTAAGTTACCTAGTCCCGTATGGCGCACATCAAACCTCCCCTTCCGATGTACTCAGAAGTTGTCGAGATCAGCTGAGTCCTACACAACTGTCTGAGGTTGCCTCATCGCTACAGATATCCCCTTTAAGATATCGACCTTGGTGTGATTTTTGGCTCTTCCATCTCCGTGTGGGTTTACTCTGGGTGCTTAATTTTCTTCCCACATTCCAAAGACATGCATTAGGATAACTGGTCGCTCTGAATTGACCTAGTATGATTGTGCCTGACTAATATCAATGTAACGTATGCGATAATGCTGATGCTGTAAACAAACAGTAATAAGTAGGATAGATATAATTGCTGAATATGATATGATAGAGTATATTTACTTGATGTGGTATCAATATATTTTGCAGAATATATGATGGCATTATTATTTATACATAATGAATGGAACGTGAATAACGATCAAATAGATTTATTGCCATTTTCCTCTTGTAACCTTGTGCAAAGAAAAATAATTAGAATATCTGATCTTGGTCTTAACTGGGACTCTGCTGTAGTGCTAAAAGTCTTCGTCTTGACTCGGCTTTAGGCGTTTCGACTGCCACACTAGCAACAACAACAAAAGAGATCTTTAACAGTCTGAAATCAGAGATCCTTCTAAGATTCCTCTCTTTGACCACGATGAGGTGGCACATATGACTGGACCAAACTCTCCTAACACCAGTCAGGCTAGAGCGCTAGAAAACTAAACTCATCACTTCACCTTTCCTGCCATGAAAATGTGCCACAAATGGCCTTAAAAGCCCAACTCGGCGGCCTGAACTATTATACTCATGTCTTTGTAGGGTAAATGGGAAGATTAGCTGAGATTATATCACAAATTGAACGTTTCATTGAATTCAGTCTTAAAAACTAAAAAAAAATAAAATAAAAAAAATTTAAAAAAATCTTTGTTTTTTCAGAAAACCTATTTGTGATGCCTCAGCAGGGCATTTCGCTACACAGAACCCAAATTCCTATAGTCGTTTATCATTTATTATGTATTCATCAGTGTCCAATGCTCCCCAGTCTCTTTAAGCATAACCTCTAGCATTAACGTAAGCATTAACACCTAGGCCGCCCATGGAGGACGGGTCCCCTGTTGAGTCTTGGTTCCTCCCAAGGTTTCTTCCTACCATTTTGGGAAGTTTTTCCTTTCCACTGTCGCCCTGGGCTTGCTCAACTTGGGATTGGCCTTTTAGATAATTGTATTACTGTAAAGCTGCTTTGAGACAATACTACATTGTAAAAAGCTCTATATAAATAAAATTGAACTAAATTTAATTGAACTTTGTGGAAAGAGTTTTGCTAAAAGACACCGAGGCTAATCAAGCATCAGCAAATGTGCAATGCCAAATGCAAAAAACATGCAAGTCCTACCTGACACTGTTAACTTCATGGTGGCTTCCAGAGGTCTGTTGTTGTCCAGATCTTTGCTGAGCTTCAGTTCTCCTGTGTCGGGATTAAGGATCAACAAAGTGAGCTCATTTCCCTCCACAAACTTGTAGACGAGCTTATCAGACACATCAGGGTCAGATGCTGGAACCTTGCCAATCACACCAGTTGGGAAGCTGTTGGATTTATTACTGATGTAGTTATTGAAAAGTATCTCAAAATCCTGTAGAATGGGATCGTTGTCATTCACATCTACAAGGCAAACGTGTACGATGGCCCGGCTGACAAGCGGAGCAGAGGTGGCCTGTACTACAATAAGGAACTCATTCTTGGTCTCATAATCCAGATCAGTTAGCGCAATTAAATCCCCATTGAAGATGTCCAGCTGGAAGATTTCAGGAACATTACCCTCTACAATCTGGTACAGGATCTGGGCGTTGGTTCCCTCATCAGGATCCGTGGCACTGACGCAGGCCAGAGTGGAGCCCACAGAGCTGTTTTCCTCCACATAGATGTACAACTCATCCTTTTCAAACACGGGAGCATTGTCATTAACGTCTAACACTGAGACCTGAATATCCACTGCTGCTTTTAGAGGGGGGATTCCCTTGTCCACTGCAAAAGCCTTAAGGGTGTATGTGCCTACATTCTCTCTGTCAAGCTTCCTGGCTGTTCTGATTATCCCCGAGTAGGGCTCGATAAAGAAATCTCCCTCACCATCATCTCCACCCTGAAATGTATAGCCCACTCTGCCATTAGACCCCGAGTCTCTGTCTGAGGCAGACACCTGAAGTACACTAGTGTACACAGGTGCATCCTCAAACACAGTGCCTTGGTATAAAGCTCTCAGAAACTGGGGGGTATTATCATTGGCATCGAGTACTATGATCTCCACATAGGTAGTGTCAGACTTCTGAGGAATGCCATTGTCCTGGGCAATGACAGCCAAGGTGTACGAGGCCTGATCTTCATAGTCAATCTCAATCTGAGTACTAATGGCACCTGTATCAGGGTGGATCTTGAACTGAGGCACATTGTCCTCCATCACGTAGGTAATCCGGGAATTCTCGCCAGTGTCCTCATCGGTAGCACTAATAACTACCACAATGGAGCCCACAGGCCTATCCTCGCTCACTAACACTTGGTAATTGGCACTCTGAAACACAGGTCGATGAGTGTTGGCATCTGTAACATTAATGGAAACCTGCGCTGTGTCAAAGCGCGTGCCGTCTGATGCGGTCACTGTGAGGACGTATTGCCGCTCCTGTTTATAGTCCAGCGGCAAGGCTAAGGTAATAAGCCCACCACCACTTTGGCTGGTGATGGCGAACCTATTCCGCGTGTTCCCACTGGATATCTGGTACGTCACCACACTGTTCACATCTCTGTCGATGGCTGTAACGGTGAGCACGCTGGCTCCCACCAATGCATCCTCGTTAATCTTCAAGTTATAGATTTTATTGGTAAAGGCAGGAACGTTGTCGTTTACGTCCAACACTGTGACACTCACGCTTGCTGAGGATGACATCACTGGAACCCCATGATCCCTCGCTTCCACACCGAAAGTGTAAAACTCAGTCGTCTCCCTGTCTAGGTCCATGCTGACTGTAATCCAACCCGTGCTGTTGTTGATGACGAACGGAAAGCTAGGTGATGTGTCTGTGAGTCTGTACTCTAAATGAGAATTGTCCCCCGAATCTGCATCAACAGCTTGAATGTGAATCACTGAGTGACCAATGGGAACATTCTCCAGAACTGAAGCCTGAAAAGGTGTGCTGACAAACATCGGACTGTTATCATTCACATCCACCACTTGCACCACCACCATACCCGTTCCGTTAATGAGAGGTGGCCTGCCACCATCTTGGGCTTTTATTCGCAAATTGTACTCCCTGATCATTTCATAATCCAGAGCGTTAATGACATCAATAATGCCTGTTGGAGAGTGAATGTAGAATTGACCCTTCACATTTCCACTGATAATGCTGTAATGCACTTTGCCATTATTTCCAGCATCTTTATCAGTGGCCTTCACTTGAGCTACCTGTGAGTTCATGGCCACGTTCTCAGGAACTTGTACTACATATCTTTTTTCACTGAACTGTGGAAAGTTGTCGTTCTCGTCCTCCACGGTGACGTGGACTGTAGACGTGGCACTGCGTGGCCCAGGATCTCTGCCCTGGTCAGTAGCCTGTACTATGATTTTATACTGCGACTGCACTTCCCTGTCTGGACGGATCCTGGTTTTAACCAAACCATTCCTGGGATCAATTTCAAAGACAGCACTCACCTCCGGCTCATTGACAATCTTGTATACCATATTGGCATTGGATGGGGCATCTCCATCAGTTGCCCGGATGGTCATGACTTCAAACCCAACCTCCACATTCTCTCGGATAATGACCTTATAATTGGTCTGCTCAAACACTGGACTGTGGTCATTGG
The DNA here is from genome assembly GCA_034779995.1 of Parotocinclus haroldoi. Lineage (NCBI taxonomy): Eukaryota > Metazoa > Chordata > Actinopteri > Siluriformes > Loricariidae > Parotocinclus > Parotocinclus haroldoi. The sequence goes on from JAUZST010006976.1 coordinate 7,171, forward strand.
TGTCACTGACCGTGATGGTGAGATAAGCTGTTGCTGACCTTTTTGGGTTGCCGTTGTCGGTGGCCGTGACTTTAAAGACATGAGTGTCCTTAATTTCCCTGTCCAACGCCTGCAGTGTGGTAATGCCACCAGTTTGAGGATTGATCTGGAAATAATCATTAGATCTGCTGTCAAACAGAGCTTCCATGTCATACTCCAGCACTCCTGCATCCCCATCATCCGAGTCGAAAGCTTTAAGGGTGATCACCCGGGTTCCTGAGGGTTCATTCTCAGGTACTGAAACCTGGTAATTAGGCAGCTGAAACTGAGGGGCAGAGTTCGCGTTTCGTTTTTTACGTTTTTCCCTCCACAACCACTGCTCTGGCAAACTCTTGTTGTGGTTTGTCCCAAACCGCAAATTCACTTGCAAAAGTAACGGACAGTCCTCCTCAGTGGGCACAGTACACTGTAAGATGGCATCAGAAGGCAGACAGGAGTTTGGCTCCATCTCTTTGTCCTTACAGGAAGCATCCAGAACGTGCCGGTTCCTTACATACCTGGGTAAATGTTCCGATATAATTACAGGCAATCTGCCCAGGTTCAAGCACTCTTTATGTTTAGAATGGAAATAAATATATGCGTCCGGTTTGTGCTTTGAACATTTCCTCCAGTAATCCATAAAACAGTCCTGGCCATGAACAAACATCTTAAAATGAACCAACACGAAACTTTTAAACGTTAATGAAACGATTTTTATATACAACGACTTTGGGTGTCTCGTTAAGTGCGAACAGTGAAATTTATGAGCAAGAAACAGAACTCCATCAACCCTCCCAACCCTCACACGATGTCCGATTGATTTTTCAGTGAGACTCCTGTCTATTTGGTAAATCCATCCCGGTCCGAGTGAGACGTTGGCCAGCGCTGCTCCAGGATGAAGATCTTCTGAAAAGTGTACATTGAAGCATCCGTACATCGGTATAAATATCCCAAACCAAATCCAACTGAAAAGTACTTCCATGGCTTCACCATCTCATCTGAAAAACCTAATCCAAACAAGCTTTGCGGTGTATATCCCATGGACGTGTATCTGTACTCCAAAAAAGTGCCCGTCTGACCGCAACGCCGCTAATGACTGATAAGACAGAAGCCTAAACGAATCGGTTCTTTCTCTCTGAACGACTCTTAAATGAGTCGATTCGCAAGTTCACGCAGCCACGGTGCAAAGCCTACAGTGTTTTGTCTGTGCTTTTTAATCTTTACAAGTTTACAGTGTAGTTTGGACTTTTAGTGAGTCAATGAAACAAGAAAATTCAGCTTGTATATTTGTACGGTGCAATTTACTAATAGGCTGAACAACCAATGGTAGTTAATGATGCCTCAACCACATGACTCACATTTCCTAATTATAGTCGATTCAAAGCAACAATTTAAAGATAACTGACAAATGAATTGAACATGTTGTTAAACGACCACCAGTAGTTAAACAGTAGAGTAGTAAGTTCAACTACCTCCGGTAGTTAATTAAACAATATAAACAGTACAGCAGTTAGTTCAACTTCCTCCAGTAGTTAAACAGTATAAACAGTACAGTGGTTAGTTAAACTACCTACATTAGTTTAGCATTCGGTAAGCTACAAAAATGTCTTCTTATACGTGAAACTCGACTACTTTTAAAATAGAAAATCATGTCATATCTAGAGAGGTATAAACAGGAATGCTGCAATTTCTTCACGAGACGTAACGCGACTCAAAGCACGATCGGTTACTTAACGCCTTGTTGTCATTGTATTGGTGCATACAACTTAATTTGTAGTGCAACTCCTAAGAGACAACATTTCCTATAAAATGCTTTGAAAAGAACACAATTTATTTCTCTTACCTATAATTCTCACTTTTATTCATTTTGTTCTTACAGACTAGCATGGTTACAGGTGTGCTAAGTAAATCGACTGCACAAATCACGGTTCTGTGCTAAATTGCTGACGTTGAATTAATTTGTAAGCAGCGCCCCCACGCGGACACATTCATTTAATTTTTCACTGAGTTCACGAAAATTCAGGGCACCTGTCATATGTGACATGTATAAATGTATAAAAAATACCTGTATGTAAATCCTAAACCCAAACATAAACTCTGGTTTTAGAACTGGATTTAGATATCAGATGACAGCAATCGTGCTGGACCTGAAAACGCTGGTCACAACTGTTTTTCTATTTAACCTAGTAATGGCAATTCACAAACGCTCAGTCATGCATTATAGAGCTGCAGATAAGAGCAGGACCATAAATAAAAGTTTCTTTACACCTAAACATACTGAAAATAAACTGTCATGAGCTGAGCCAACCATTTACTGTAATCAATATTATATTACGGTATAGAAACTTGTTTACATATATTGTTCATTTTTACGGTTTAGCCATGCATTTTCCTATTCATAATCAAATTCAAATAATCTTCTAAAAACGTACCAGTATTAGGAGCCTAATAATATGCTGCTCACCATTCAATTCTATATTCTGAAAGTTCACCATTGTATTTTCTTACCAAAAAATTATTTGTCACCAAGTTTTACTGACATTAAAGGAAATGACTAGGAACTGAGATTTAGAATTGCAAATAAAATTGCGACTGTATTAAGCAGCTGAGTGAAAGTTTTCCTTTCTATTTCTGAGTAACACCTCAAAATGTGTACTGTTTTCAGGTATAAACACAAACAAAATGAGTCTGTATTCTACCTCAATTAAAATAAATAATGCATTTTAAATAATGTAAAAAAAAATAGATGTCACATGTAAAATAGCTAAGCACTATATGAACTTAAATTAAAAAAGGAAATAAATTCTCATTTAGCATTTGAACATCTTCAGCCTTCAAACTAATTTACTTTAAGTTTACAATTGCGGTGCAGGTGTGTGTATGGGGCATGACGTATGATTGTGCCCCCTGGTGTTCAAAAAAGCAAATGCACCAAATGGCATGATTAACTGAACACAGGATATCGTTCAGCTCCACTATACACATGGTGACATTAGTGTCATTATGCATCTTTACACCTCTATTCAATACCATTACTATAAAGATAATTTGTGCTTTAAAATGTGCAATAATCCCACTTCAGGAAGTTTTTAGTTGACAAAACTAAACAGTGTAAAATGGTAAGGAAAATGCCGGAGGAAAAAGTAAATTCTGTGTATTAGTGTCATTTATTGCAGTCCATCGGAACAATAGTTTAACTCTTTAATGCTTTTATGTTAAGATTTGATTTATTCTACACCGAGCTTTATGTTATACAAAATACCCAATCCAAATGCAAAACATCACAAGCTAATTCAACATCACAGACGCACCTACATACGCACACAGATCCACCAGTGAACCTGAAGCTGAATTAGTTGAACTCTCAGTGGTATCGACAGTGTTTCAACTATCTAACAAAAGTTAGCGCTATTGATAATATGGTCTATATCGGCCCTGCTCGGGGTGGTGCGGCCCAGGTAGCTGGCCCTGAGGAGGTGGCCCCTGCATGCGGGAAGGGTGAGGACCTCGTGGCACGGGCCACATGCCAGGGCTCAGAGCACCCGGCTGGTTGAAGGGCGGGCTCATGGTGCCCTGGTCCTGTGGATGGGAGTTGGGATTGAAGTGATGAGGAGGTGGTGCACTGACAGGCGCACCGTGCTGAGAGAGAGGAGCGGACATAGGATGGTTCAGGAATGGTGGAATTTGGTTAATAATATGTCCAGGAGGTGGCGTGATGGGAGGGGGTCCACTGGACATTGGGGGTGCCTGGTTGTAAACCAGATGAGGAGCACCTGAGGCCTGCATGGGGTGGCTGAGAGGAGGAGGAGGCCCATAATGCTGCTGCTGTGGTGGTGGTGGCATGATGTGGTGAGGGTGGGTCACAACTGCCTGACCTGGGTGATGGTGTGGGGGCAGACCAGGAGAGGTCTGAGAGAGGGGTTCACGGGGTACGGGGAGAGAACTGTTAGAGTCGTCATGGATGGGAACGGTGATGAGGTTGCTGTGTTTGCGTGTGGTCACAGTGGCAATGCGAAACGTCTCAGGCGGGAGCACACGAGATGAGGGACCCAAGTCTGAGGGAGACGGAGATGCAGGGGGTGGCTGCCCATACGGGTCATGGCCTTGCAAAGGCGGTGGGATCATAGGGTGGGACTTGGTTAGGTGAGGGGGTGGGGGCAGACGGAAGCGGTCCGGTGGCTCTGAAGTCAAGTTCGGAGTTGGAGCAGGGTTCGGGTGTGCAGGTTCAGGTCGCGAGGCTCCAGGTTTGCCTGCCCTCATGTGCCGGTGATTGATGTGGGCCTGAAGGTCTCGCTGAGAGAGGTAGGTGCGCTTGCAACCCTGCACAATGCTGCACATGAAGAGGGATCCACGCTGGCACTGCTCGATACGCTGGACTGGATCAGTGCAACTGTATAGGGCCAAACTGAACTTAGAATTTAGTATAGGAAGTGGAGGCAGTACACAAACATGCAGTTCATATAATCACATAAAACACTGGACTGTAGAAGGGCTTTTATGCAGAGTAACTAACAGCTGATACAATACAATAGAAGCAACTGTGGGATAAGGCCCTGCTGAAGGGCCATGCAATTCAAATCCTGAAAATGCTAGGTGTAAAATACAGTATTTATCCCATTGGAACAGAATTGGTAACGACTGTGAACTCTTTCTTGTGTAATTTGCTCATTATATTAGATTCCATCACTTACATACAACACAACATACACTGTTCCACAACACACAAGATAACTGCACCCCTGCTGTTTCTTATAAAACGTGTAATTAATATAATATTCATAAAAAATAATTACTATTAATAAAATGTAATTAATATTTTCTTTATGTACAGTAAATATGTTCTGTTGAACTCTCTAGTGACAACCCATATGGCTGTGTTATCGCTGCTTTATGCTATTTTACCAGGAAAAATAATACTTTGGGGTCAAACAGGAACAAGAAACATGAGATTTCTCATGATTTACATATTCACACCAGACAACCCTAACATACCCTAACAAACTCTTCAGTTTCTGCATTTCACTTTTTTCACATATTATGTTGAGGCCTTGCGCTTAAATAAAAAAGCAGATCATCTTTTACAAAGTCCAGGTGTGATTGTATGTGTATTTTAATGAAAAGAGGCTTCTGTCTGATCACTCGGTCATAAAGCCCAGATTGGTGGAGTGCTGCAGTATTGGCCGATCTTCTGGAAGCTTCTCCCTTTTGCACACAAGCTCTTGGAGCTCAGACAGCATGAGCATGGGTTCTTCATCACCTCCTTACCAAGGCCCTTCTCCCCCAATTACTTTGCTCATGGGACATCTTAGTGCAGCAGAAATTTGTTATTGCCATCTCCTGACAAGTACCGAGACACAGTCCTGTGTCTGAGCTCTACAGACAGTTATTGCCACCTAATTGCTTGGTTTTGCTCTGATGTACATTGTTAGCTGTGAGAAATTATACAGACAGATGTGTGTCTTTACAAATCCAATGGACTCCAATCAAGGAGTTTTCACAGCGATATTGAGTGCATACAGATTTATTTTCTTTATTTTGTCCTGGCAGAGTAACAACTAACACCTAAACCTGTTTCTTAAAATTTTGAAGACGTATGTCTTCAAAATTTAAACTTTATGGCATTACGTACACCCCATTTTACCACCCAATAGTGTACATACTGTCACTGAATAACTGGCCTAAAGTTTACCCTTTTACATATTCTCAAACTAGTTGCGATTAACTAGAGCTATCATAAATACTTGGGTAAATAAACATGTTGCACGGCTCTTATGGAATTTTGCACTTGTGAATTAGTGATGCTGGACTAGTCAACTGGCAAAAATTCTACTTACTATCCATATGTAAACATCTTAGGTTGGATTTCTATTGCATACAAACCCTATTAGTAGAGTTTTCACTACCGTCTTAAAACGTTCACGTTCAACAAATGGCAGAAATCCATTAATATGAATTAAATGATCTTCTGATTGAGCAGTGGGATCCAATCCGTAAGCAGAAGTGTCCACTATCATAAATCCACCAATCTGGCAGGGTGATCACAGGCCAGCTGAACGAGCTCAAAATAGACCCCAAACTAGCACACTTTATATACACAAGTGCTCACAGATGCCCATGATTACCCAGCAGTGCTACAATCTAAAGGTAGACAAGAATACTACCTTTGCCACCCACAAACCAGATCCAGTCATGCCCTCTTAAAGCTACAAGCTCACAATCTCTCACTCAACAGTCCAATGCATAGACGACAGATAAAACAGAGGCCCCAACATGCAACATCAAGACAAAAAGTAAATTACTTACCCTGGGCATGTCTTATCATTCTTCTTTTCATAAAGCACAGCACAGTCATAACAGAAAACATGTTTACAGGGAATCTGTTTAAATGAGAAAGCAAAATTAAAACGTATTAAATAAATATTTAATAATTCTATTTTTTACTATTAAAACTATTCTTAATGTTCTTCAAACCTTCCCATTCATCAGCATTTTGATCCCTTTCACCTCTCCCACAATTCTCTGTATTTCTTCGCTGTCATTTAAGGATCTTTTCTGAAGCCACATGTATTTTGATGGCTTTTTTTTCGATAACTTCATTGTTCTACTTTCTTACACTCATGTTTTGAGCATCCTCACAATACATTTAGATTCGCATTCATTGCCACTCCTTGGCTTGATATGAATCTTTATTCGGTCAGAACTCCTATTCTTTGTTTTGTAATTTGCAGTGCACTTGTATCTCGTTCATGTTACAGTCATGAGGGAAACAAACAAAATCAGCACCAAGATAGCCTATGATTGTTTCTTTATTCAATAGCCTTACCATCCGTCCATATATCTTTATGGGGAGGCCACATTTGTCACAGAAATGAACTGGAATGTCATCTTTCTTTCCAACCAGGTTGATCTACAGACAAACAAAAGGTATTCATTCAAAAAACAGGACAGTTATTTTTCATAGCTTTGTTTACACTTCAAACCTGACAAACGATCAGTTATTTACTTGCAGTGTTAAAGTAATCATTTAATTATTAATAATGTAATGTTACATCATTGGCATTTTTTGTCATGAAACACCTGAAATTTATGATTGTAAATCATCGTAATTGTAAAACAATTATGTCCTTTAAAATTTTTTAATTTTGTCCTGTAAAAATAAATGTAACAATAATACCACAGTTTATATTCAGCTTATTCTTTATTTTTAATGGTCACTGCAACATATAGGTCTAGAATTACAGACTGTAGTCTCTGTTTTTCTGCATACTTTGTTTCGCACATATACGCAAAATAAGGAG
>JAUZST010006977.1:0-14486 GCA_034779995.1 Parotocinclus haroldoi
CAACAGGGGACCCGTCCTCCATGGGCGGCCTAGATGTTAAATAGACAAATACTAAATGTATATTAAATTATAGGAAATCATCCTGATACGCAAACAAAACCCAGATATCTACAGCACGGCATTCTGCCCATCGATTAAGAACAAACCTCACAATTAAAATGATCTAAAACAACTATTATCACCTCCTTTTTCTTTAAGCAAAACACTCTGGACAAGCTAAAAATGCATACCGTAGTCAATACTGTATATAAACGCTTTCTTTCTCTCCCTTCTGACTATTATTCATTATATTAGACCCACTAATACTGACATGCTGAACATACAGCACGACGGTGCAGGATTATATGCTATGGCTCACGTTCTCCCACGGGCAATGTGTTTGTCATCCATCCTGAGTCAGTTTCTGTTCCCAGAATGCTGGTGATTAGATTCCAGGGTTGGATGACCATTCTTAAGCCACCAGAGACAATAAGGTGAAAAACAGCCAATGGCCATTCTGGTTCTTATTACATCACCGCCATATCAACGCTGTCCTGAAAATGTGAAAAACACCAAAACAGTACCTGGTCGGTTGTGATGTAACAACGTCCCTTTTCCGTTGACGGAAGGGTAGAGAAGGCCTCAAATCTGCAGAGCAACAAATGAGCGATGGCCTATGTAACCTACAGATAAGCTATATATGTATGAATATATATGCAAACACTATTTGGGTTCAGCTTCGGGAGATTCTGTTCAGTTTCTAGCTGTTATTAAGGTAAATTGTGTTTATTCTAATGATGTATTAAGCGTAGCAGTTAGGTTAACTGGTGTCTCTGAAGTGGCCCTTAGAGGGCGGATGGATAACTGATAACACGAGTAGTTCTTAAATTCTTGCAGCGATGAATCAATCATATATCTGGCTAGGGAGGTGTTCTTAAGAAGCACCTGTTTGTGTGGACTGTGTCCTTATTTAAAAAAACGAGGCTTGTAAAGCAAAAAAGTGTTTTGTTTTTTTTTATTTTACCGGTGCCAAATTTGTACACTACTTAATAAATAGGGTTCATTTACATAAAGTTGAATAAAGCGAGACGTAGAGTGTTTTGAGGGTTCAGGCAAGTCCATTATTAGAACTAGAACGACGATCTGAAAACGTTTATTTAATTACTTAATACGGAGGCATTAATCCAGAATCCAGTTCATACCGAAGGGTCCAAGCACTTCATCTTACAACTACGTATATACACTGCTCGCAAAAATCAGGGGACAACAGGGGAATTATGGGATATTTCATTCTGAAATTGATGAGACTTAACTTCCTCATAGTATTGTTCACAAGCATTAGTTAGTTGAGATGTTTTTAAGGTCTTACCAGTTCGGACTCAGTGCTCGCACGAGGAATGGAAAACTTACATCTGTCTTGAGGACACAGGACAGACCAGCGGAGGATGAGACAAACCATACAGTGGAAATTGAACATTTGTCAGCGTAGATGGCAGTCTAATGAAATAGAATGACATAACTGGCTCGACAGGAAAGGTCCCTCCAGTTTATGTTTCACAGCCAGTCAGGTTTCAGTTTTGCATGAATGCTCTGTTTGCCTGGCCAACTCACTTGTTCAAGTCTAGACCCTGGATCAGTGTGCAGTTTAAAGCCCATCCAATCAACGTCCAGTTCGCTTTAATGACAGAGAACCAAGTTTGTAAACGTTTAATTAATTATAATAGGAAATAAAAATCTCCAGCTGTACGTAAGTGTGTAACTATTGTACAGGTCATGTGCTTGCTTGCTTGCTGACTCGTGTTTGGACTCTTTTAATGTCCTTATGTGTGTTTGACGTGTCTTTTGTGTGCAAGTTACACTTGAACTAAGTATTTGTAACAAGCCATAAATGCAGTTCGTAAGTCTTGTGGGCCTGTCCTAGTGTAAGTAGTACTCCTCTGTTTGTTCCAAACGACCTGTATAACTATATGAACTGGTTCACATTCACTTTAATGTTTCATGTGGCTGACGTTCTGTGTTGTACGTGAAAGCGTCCACCAATCTGTCTATCAAAACTGCCTCGATCATTTTTGGCTGCCATCAAAAGTATCAGGTCCATCATACCGCCCTGTTGGGTGTTACGGCTTCCCCTAGACAGGGTCATGACAGAACATTACTGGATGCTTTATAATGACTGTGGATTTCCATAAACTGAAAACAGATGGCATTAGGGACGCTGTGTAAATGGTAGATGTTTTCAGTCGCATCTCTGATGATTTCGCGGGCAGTTTATTTTTTTTTTTGGGTGAGAATACCCTTTATATTTACATTACAGCAGCGTAAGTAGACTATGTGATAATGGCAGTGTCTGCCAAAAATGGGAAAATGAGAAAGCCCATTAAGGACAGAGTACGATGATTTGCAAATCCTCGTGTTTAATTGAAGGCACTGCAAAGACAATGTTAATGTTAAAATAGATCAACTTGATTGTTTTTCGCAAATATTCACTCGTTTGCAATTTGTTACCTGTAACACCGTCCAGAAAAGTTGGGACGGGGGCAACGAAAGACTGGAAAAGTTGAGAAATGCTAAAAACAACACCTGTTTGGAACATTCCGCTGGTGAGCAGGTAAACTGGAAACAGGCGGGTGTCATTATTGGGTATAAAGGGATCATCCCCGAAAGGCTCAGTCGTTATTTTGGAACGTGCTACAGGAATCAAATCCAAAATGAGTGAATATTTGCCGAAAACAATAAAGCTTTGAACGCTGAACATTAAATATCTTGTCCTTGTAGTGCCTTTAATTCAAGACGGGTTGAAAAGGGCTTGCAAATCATCATACTCTGTTTTTAATTACGTTTTACACAACGGCCCAACCTCACTGGACTTGGGGTAATTGCAGCGAAGTTGTGAATTCACAATTAAATGAAATCTGAGAAGGAAGAAGGAAGCCGACCGGCTAAACACCACTAAAATCTCCGGGTTCAATTGGCCCGAATTCGATTCCCTGCTCAAAACCAATACATTTCTTTGATAGACTGTTCACATTTACTTATTAATGTGAAATGTGTTTAGGTCACGTTTTTTACCTGAACCGCATAGAAAAAAAAACAACATCGCACCACCCGAAAAACCCCCTCAGAAGTGAACAAACAAAACCAAGCATACTGCAGCAGTTGCCAAATTAAGGTTGCTGTTTACATTGGCATAAAGAGAATATTGACTTCATAGTGAATTAAAAAAGACAGGCAGATTTTGACGGCTTTCTGGATACGGGTCTTTGTCGATATGAGAGTTGCGAGGCCACAACATGGACAGCTTTACAGACACGGCATACAGAACTGGAATTGCATTTGCAACGGCATTGTTTAAGATTCTCTGCAAACACACTCTGAAGCAGAGGACACTAAAGTAAGGTGGTCTATACCTCTTAAAAAAGGGAGTAGGGATTGGATTGTACAGGTATTTGATATCATCATATCCTCTGTTTGTTTGATTGGCCACGGCTTATGCTATTATGTTCTCATTCCGGATAACACCTTGCTAGCCCGAGAAGATCAACTCTGGGATGTCCTACAGGTCAGGAAGTACCACAGTGTGCTGTCGATGTCTTTCATTGAGCCAAATGGAAAACGTCAGACTAAATCTATTTTTCTTCGCCGTGCATGAGGTAAAAAGTGCACCATCGTACTCGTACTGTCCCTATATTCAAATGTTACGTACATTTCTGCCCTTCGACGAAAGCCACAGCAATCTGGCAATGGAAACAACGACAAAAGGTCTAAGAACGGATTTGTAACCGTATCTCCAGTGGAAACCCGCTCCCACGCATCGTCATCACGTCTGAAGGCGTCTCTGCGTGCAAAATACACAACGGTACACAGTAGGAGACGTGCGTGGTGACTCGCTGATTATTGAGGAATTTATTACAATTGACTGCCTTTGTGTAGGAAACACGTGACATTTGCACTGAAAGTGGCATTTAAGGAGAAACTGATACGGACGTCCTGAGGAGGCGTTCAAGCCAGTGCAACGAGGCAGGAACGATTCTCAGATGTGTTTATCAGACGGAATGGAAATGATGTATAGGTTCATCATTGCTAGTGTCTGTTTTGATTGTATAAGTGGATCAGACACAGCAGTGCCGCTGGAGTATTTAAATACCTCTAAATAGCCCTACTCGGTGTAGCCGCTGTCATCCTGTGAGCACTGATGAAGGACGACTAAGAAACTGTGCAACAACAGAACATCTACGGTAAAGGTGGGTAAATGCGTCTAGGAGAGTGCACGGTTAAAAACTCCAGCAGCACCGCTGTCTGTAACAAAGTGCTTCTAAATGGTAAGGGGAACTGAAAGAGGTGGCAATTAAGTGGCGATCAGGCAGCCGATGACCTGACAGATTTAATTGAATATAAAGTTATTTCATTTAAAACGCAACGTCCGCCGAATATATCCTGCTCACAAAAAACAGGGGGTATATTTCCAAAATGGATTTGATTTTATTTCCTCAGTCGTTTCATGTTCACATTTTACCTTCTCACACAAACGGCAACTGTTATTTTAGCGTAGAATTAATGACAACTTGCCGAGCTGGAAAACAGAAACCCACACTAACGTCTAACGCCCGCCCTACCTTCATAGACGCTGCTCACAAAATAGAGGGGCCATTTCGACATGAAGAAAAGGTGCGTCTTGTGATGTTCCTGCATCCTTGTCTTCAAGGGCCCCCTTAAATGCTAGACGAAGAAGGTCCGGTGACTGTGACTGCAGAACGAAGCACTGCGCTGTCACAGTCTTCAGCCTTCAGTCGTCGCAAAGCGTCTGTGTGTGTTTTGGGTTGTCATATTTGTTACGAAATCGATTGTGTTCGATTGGGGGAAATGCAAAAAGAAGCAGTTCGCACTGGTTGTCTGGGGTCTCCCGCTGGGGTGCCGACTTCTCACGATGGTGTACAGGATTGTGCTGTTTAACATCCACATTGCTTGACCGAAATGAATGCCAAGCATAGGGGATACACAGATCAAAGATGTTCTACTTACAATAGGACACCACGTACACTAACAAATGGCATTTGCAGCTTGTTCCAAAAGCAAACAAAAGGAAAGCACTAAATAAAGGTGACATCTGCGTCCGCTTCTGCAGCCTCGGCTGTCAGAGGGCAACTATCCATCAAGCCGATGGCACAATGCCCATGCACCAACTAATGGGTACCATAATGAGATTTTGATTAGTCTGCTATACTAATGAACTCTTTCCATCTCTCGGTCTCTCATCTTAGGTCAGCCGTTTGCAAGGAAGACATAAAACAGCTGTTTGAACCCTAATGATTGTTCCATATGCAAAAAAGACAAACGGACAGCTGTATCAATACCATATACGCTCGCTGAACGCCTGAACAGAAAGCTGAGGCTAGCACCTAGCTAGGGTAGCGTGATATAGGCCATATAATAGGAAATAGGTAGCGTGGTCTGCAGCACACAGACGGTAAGAGTCATATCTGATGATAATCCATGAGCTCAACCTGTACTGGGTCTGCAGTCCAGGCTGGTGGAGGTGATTTCATGGTGTAACGGCAGTTTTTGGCATTGGCTGGAATGAAAGGGCCGCCTGAAGTCAGCTCTCTCTTCTTGACAGGCGAGCCTGCGTCAGATGAACGACGTCACTGTCCTTCCTTCTTCTGACGAAAGCACATTAAATTCAAAGGTAAAAGAGAAACACTTAGACAGTTATGGTAGACACTGCGACGGCTGTTAATCCAACACGATTTCTGCAAGCCAGCTCTTGCCGGGACGTGTGACAGGGGCAGTGCTCCCTCTTGGGTCAGCACTTGTCCTTGGCCGCTGTCTGGCCGAAGCTCCTTATCAAGTGGAGGACTGGGACTTCTGCTACATGTCCACATATTAACAACAAAAAAAAAATCCACCCTTCACTTGAAGCGCGATGATTGACGTAAAAAGAACTGAAACAAACATTCTTTCCCGGATCTGTGTGCACCCAATGGTTGGCACCCCTAAAACATTTACGAGCGAAATCCAACGGCAGTACGCTGCCATTCATATTTCATGTTTTAAAGTTCACCTGAGCGATTAGGGACGCCTAAAAGGTTAGCCACGCTGTCCTGTTTCACCGGGGTATAAATATGAGAGGACACACATGCCTAATTCTCGTACTCATCAATCTTTATGAGAAAGAGCAGAGAATACAGCAACGACGTCGATAACGATAAGCTTGCCGAGCGGCACGGATCAGGAGACGGCTGCAAGAAAGCGAAATAAACTATAAGTGCAAACGTGGTACATCCACAATCCACCGCAACACAATTAACGTGCCACACTGCACACTCCTTCTACTAACAATGTAAACAAACATCTCAGCAAACGACTGTATCTCATGGACTATTTCTAAGTGGCAGGTGCAGGGGGAGAGACAGGGGGTTATTACGTACACTTCTTTTGTTTCCACACTCACTGTCCATTTGTTTGCTTCCGTTTAACATCTAGATGAACTTTGTAGTTCTGCCGTTGCAGACTGTGGTCCGCAACTGTGGTTTCTCTACACACTCTGTGAGTCCCCACCCTTTACGCATTAATGAATAAGACACACCAGTGCTGCTGGAGTTCGAAAAAGCCTTGGCCCTACAGACCAAAAAACGTCAAGCCGCCAGCCTCCCTTAGGAGCCCTGGTGAAAGATCAGAGGATAACTAACACTATGCACTGGGCTCCTGTCTTTACTGGTGCAGAAATATGGTAGGCGTGCATAAGAGCTTACACAGTGTTCAAACTCCAGCAGCACTGTTGCACCTAATCCATTCATAAAGACCCTTGGCTTCTGCAAAGGTTTTCTTAGGTTAGCATTTACCAGAGAGGGACAACAGGGTGTGAGCTGTGTGAAGGACGTCCCCGGTGATGGGCTTGGCCCTCGTTCGCCATCTAGTTCTGAGACCGGCAGCTTTTTTTTTAACATTTTATGTGGAAACCTGTCCTGAGTTGTCAGGCTGAAGTTCACCAGAGTGCTGGTGTTCATTCCAAAACCCTTCGGTCTCCTTCGGAAAGGGCAAATAACGCTGTGCCTCTTTTTTTTTTTCTTCTTCAGGATACGGCTGCTAATTAGGGACCAGGAAAGAGAGTCTGACAGTTGCACGCCCAGGAATCTAAAGCTGCTCCACTGTTAAGCCGCTGATGCACTGCTATTTCCCTTACAGTCCACAAAGAGCTCTTTAGTCCTGGTAACATTCACGGTGTGGCTGCTGGTTACTCACTATGCAAACAGATCACCCGATATAGTGCATTTCTATCTACTGGATGTACAGGACATGTGTCTCATATCATTTGCATAGGAGTCTGGCTACACGGATATCATTTGCGACCTTGTTTATTTGATTACTCCTGCATTTGGGTAAACAGTTCTCAGCGAACAGGCTGTAAAACAGTGGGCTGTGGACTACCCACGCAAGGGTCAGTGCAGGTTTTTTTTTTGTTGTTGTTGCCAACCCTCACTAACTGTGATCTGTGTCGTTTAGTACCCATATGCAAATTGGTATGGCATAGGCCTAGACGGTTCTGCTTCACTGCCAAGTTAGAAGGTGCAAGAGCGCTGACGGCGAGGTTGTCATCTATGAATAACCTGCTGACAAAAATATTTTTCTTGTCCAAGCGAGCGGTAGCGTGAAATGCAGAAAGGACGGCATCATCTACTGATCGGCTGCGACGGGAAGCAGACTGTAGCGAACTGATAGTAGCAGGACTGTCTTTGAGTGACCTGACAAGTTTTTCATAGCAGGTAACCAAAGGAGATGTCAGAGCAATGGGGTAATAGTCAGAAAGTCCAGTGACAATAATCTGTACTGGGGCTTTAGTTGACTGGGACAGGGATAGAATAACTCCTAATAGCAGAGAGGCACGTGACTTGAAATGACAGGGTGGGCCAGGGGCTTTATGTCCCTTGTGTCCATCGTTGAAATTATTTTTGTCCGTCAGCCTTAAATGCGTGAGAAACAGAGCTTTTTGGAAGGGACTTAACGCGGCGGTAGAGAAAGCTTGTTTGTTTTGTGTAACATGGTGGTCTTTTATAAGAGGAAACCAGAGTAAGTCCAGGCACACACGGGGAGGACATCGGACTCCACACAGAGCAGACCCATGTCCTTCAGCCTGGGATAGCACCCATGATAGCACCTTCTTGCTGTGAAGCAGCATTAGACGGTCTCCTCGATCCGAGCGCTGCGGTTATCAGCGAGAGAGGCTTGGGGATTTGCAGATATTCGGTCGGTCTTGAGAACAGAACACATAAATATGACCTCTCAGATTTGTCCAGATGTTTGACGCACCTCAAAGTCTACGCCCGATGATTCAATCACCACTGAATCCCGGTTTTACTTGCGGAATGAGCTTAAAATGAATGCCCACAAGCATGGACCTCGGAATCTGAAGGAATGAGGGAGATTCATTATGCAGGAACGGCTCTCGGATCCCTTGACATGCGTTCTCGGGCTCATTAAACATTACTGGAGAAGACTCAGAGCTGTTATCTTTGCGAAAGGCAGGCTGAAGTGCTAATTGAACGCCAAAAAAAACTGGCGCGTACAGATTTTCGAAAATGTTTCCCCTTTTTCTTAATATGTTCAAAGGGGACGCTGTTCAGTCGAGACTTTCTTTTACATTTTTTGTTTGTCTATTCGGGGTGGGCACTGGACCTGCGGAGAAATGACTCTAGCCCTTTTCACTCAGCGTCATGTACTTTTGTGTATACTGACCTCCATTTTTTGCATTTGCATTACACCAACAATGACCTTGCTTAAATTAGGTTGTGCGTCGGTGTGTAGCACTCCTGGCTGACCTGTTATCACAGCCTAGTGTGAACGGTGTTAGAAAGCGGCTGGTGATCACTGGAGCCTCCCATAGTTCTCTTAATTAGCGAGCTTCAAAAAAACAGAACAGAACAGAACAGAACAGAACAGACCCTAAAGCGCTCGAACGAGCCTCGTCCTCAGGTCCAACTGGTCGACCAAAATAACAGAGAGTACAAAATGCTAACGTACCAATACTAAGGTAGAGAGTTTAACGCCAAACGAAATGACAAATAACGCATAAGGTCATTAGGAATATGAGATAAAATTGCAACAGACATTTCGCTTCTCATGGTATAGCCTTTTGTATCGGCAATCATGGAATAAAAAACAGCAAAGGGTAAATAAAAAGGATTTGTCATAAGCATATATGTTAGCCTTTCAACTTGTTCCCCTTCTGAAAAAAGGTGGGTTTTGGCTGCCAATTTTCCAAAAAAGTCCATACCGGATCGAGACCATAGAAAGGTCAACTTGGCATCCCTGTGAAGCTACCAGATGCTGCAAGTATAAGGAGAGGTCACGTAAAACATACAATGTGGACGATGTGGAACGTTCCAAAAAATCAGCTGTAAGTGTTACGGTATGTGTTAGGACCCAAGTATGCGGGACCGAGGAATCCCATGGCGTATAATAATAATGGGGAAATAATAAATAACCAAACTAAAATGGGGAAGCTGAGTCCCACTGCCAGAGGGCTGCCCTTTACGACGGGATATGGGGTTCGGGGCGGATAACGACCCTATAGCGGCATATGGCGGCCAGGGTCCGGATTCGACCCCTCCGGCTGCGGACCCAGGATGCGAGCTTCACGAGCCACGAGTTCGGGGTGCAGCCCCTACCAGGCGCGACTCCCAGGCGCCATCAGCTGCCGGGGAAAGAGGCGGCAGAGCCTTGCTCAGGGACCCAAATGGGGCAGAGGTGGGATTTGGACCCTGGACCTTCGGGCCCATAGTCCAGTCCCTTAACCGCTAGGCCACCACAGTCCACAAGTTAGTATATCTAACCTAATAGTGGTCTTTTCCACAGTATTGTATCCCCCCAGTTAAGTTAAATGACGGAAGTGGAGTTTCGGATGAGTTGAGAATTGGTGACTGTGATGAAGAACCAAGTCAGTGGGCCCTCAGATGCCCCCCTAAGAGGGGACAAATAGATCCAAACCAAGCCAGAGTGAAACCAAGTAGCTGTACCTAATCCGATCCTGAAAAAACACATAAAGGTGCCCGATTAAGACGACCTAAACTGGACCAGGGTTGCGACAGGCCAATTTAAAACGTACGCATTTATTGACATTACTGGTTAAACAAAAACGACCGTCCGTAGACGAGCGTCGTCACATGACTCAATCACTTGTAGCGCACACACACTCTGAGCACCCCAGGCTGGAAGAGCTGTTACCTTGGCAACCTGCACAGGCCATTTAGCTACAGTGGGTGTGTGATGAGTCACGAGACACTCTTGAATGTCACTGGGGTGGAATGGGAGGGTGGGGGTCACCCCCAGGTGTGAGAGGTGAGTGGAATTACACAGCGTAACTGAACAATCCATGACACTTGTTTGGAGACCATAAAGTGGTGATAAAGGGTGATGCATGGGAGCAGCTGAATGAGTTTTTCGATGAATGGTGCCGATGGACAATGGTCAGCGGTACACTATCAAGCTTAGAGCACGCTGGAACTCTTGTCTAGGCTCAATTATGGAACCTTACTGAGTGAGAGGTTGAAACTGTCCACACTGTCCCCTCGGGGCTTCAATAATTTTTCTTAGTCAGGAGTTTTTGAAGTGTGCTCACCGAAAAAAAGATAAAAATTTCGCTCCCAGAACTAATAATGCATGTTTAAAGAAAACAGCTGGGCTACAACGTGCAGCTGTTAAGCACTAATGTTGCACGATAGCCCGATCTTGGGGTCCTGCAAAAAAACAAACCAAAAAAAAAAGGGTTGGCCCCTGGTGTTATAAAGCCGACAACCTGCCTAATAACTAACTAAACAAAAGCTACTCACAGTGAGTTCAGAATTCCTGTAGTGAAGTAGTGGAGCATGGAGCTGTGTAACGTGTTTGTTGTTTCATGGTACTGTCACAGCCGTGGCTCACATATTCCACCACCCCCTCACTTCTGCCACCCCCGATGGTTAAGGTTAATGAGCTCGGGTTTTCTTGCAGAAGAAAATGAAGGCCTCTCTCTCCCAAGCCACAATTAGGAAGGGACAGTCACTATCGACCCATATGTTATCACTGCCCGAGAAAAATCAGACATGTACGAGAGCATCAGCTTTACACAGCTCCGTTTCTAGAAGATTTCCCACAAGGGACGTTTCTAAATATAGCACAGTGCGCACGTTACGTTGCCACACCAAGGAGGGATTACATTTACTAAGAGTGTCTGAAGATCAAACCTGGCTAAGTGCTCAGGATTAATGAGTTATCGATTTGCTGATGGCTCCTAATTAGCTTCTTCTAAAGGGTGAAAAAGGGAAAGGGTCATGCAAATGGATTCTTTTGGGTTTTTTTGGGGTTTTTTTTTCTCCAGCCATGCGATTTTTCAAGTCATCTGAAAGTCATGTCCTGATTGGAGTACCGGGGCTTCCAAAGTTTCGCCTGGAATTTACCATGCGCATTCCAATGCATCTTCAAGGTACCAGACCCCTGAGCTGAGGTCAAAGTTCTGTGCAAGTCAAGGCAGGTTCTTGGATTTCTGCAGTTTTGTGATTATTCAGCATACTCCGATCCAGAAATCAGATTAAGTAATCCCATAAAGAGAGCTGGATTTTACCCCAGTAATCTTACTACTAGTAACATTTTATTGCCCGAGTCACGTAAACATTTTTACGTCGATTTATTTCGCGTCTTCTGGTTACACAAGTGACTTCGATTACCGACAAAATCGGATTTTCAGCAGTTGTGTTATTGTTATCTATGGTTCCTTTAGTGGAATTCAATGCCCATATCGAGAATGAAGGTGATACGATTCTGAAGAGCATCCTTCATTATCTGAGTGGTGAAATTGTATCATACTTTGATGGGAGTCATGGATTGTCAATAGCAAAAATCTCGATTGGAATACAAGGCTGCTATCGAATCTGACTTGAGGACAGTTTTGGACACTGAGCTGAATTAAACGGCACAGCCGCCCACTGATCACCGCTTGGTGGTTTCACTCCGTTCTGCACCGAACAGATGTTCCTGATAAACGCTGGAGAGTGTTCTACGTTTCAAGGGAGCATCTTCCAGAGGCTTTGGTGTGAGAAGATCTTGAAAAGGACTTCATCTTTGTACCGAATGAGGTCAAGGACGCTGGTGGACACCAGCACTGAGGGTCGCTGTTAAGCTAACGAAGGTATATTTCTCCGAGCTGGCTGCAAAATCGAAAGCTCAGACATGGGAGAAGGTCGGAGGCCAAAAGGCTTTAGGAAGGCTTTAAGAATGCTCTCTGGGGGGCTTCCACTAGAGCCGTATCAGCCGTATCAGGCTCTAGACAGAGACTCCAGGGTAGAACCAGGACATTATATCTCGCAATGGCTTGGGAACATCTGGGGAGGAGCCACAAGGAGTCGGAATCCATGACCGGGAGTAATGTTTTGCACTGAAAACGTCCTGTCCTCCCCGACGCGTTGCCTCACAGAAGGCAAAACAACGGCGATAAGCTGAACAAGCTACTTTGATGGCAAGGGCTGGAACGCACTGCGCTGTTCCAAAGCCACTTGGGAACGGAGCGAAGGGTTGTGAGTTGTTTTCAGACTCACGATTTGACTGATAATCCAAAGGCGAGTATTGGCCCAAGTAAACGAGCCTGTAATGTGTGAGGAAGCCACCTATTAAATGACATAACAATTCCATATGCTCTCTATATAACTGGAATTCAATATAGCAAAAAGACGGGTTACACATTGAAAAAATCAATCATTTCCAAACAGGTCAACTATAAATATGTACTCAGGTATATTTAATGTCCATCCGATCAACCTCCGTTTGGTTTTAAATGGCCGTGGTCGTAAAAATAATCATAGGAAATAACAATTTGTCTGGTGCGGCCATAAACAGACTCGAAATGGCAAAGACACTGAGCAGCGCTGCACGATGTTTGATGTCACAACCTACAGCAGTGCAATGCACTCTCATTACCATATTTTACTTTGTAATTATTACAGATTGTTGCTTATTCGTGTACTGGCACTGTATTATTATCGTTTTGTTGCACTCGGGTGCGCAGCATTTTCGCTTTTTTCTACTCAGCTGGTCACAAAAGTCAGTTTGAGAGCAGCAGGAGGCCATCAGTCACTTGAAAAGCTTTCTACCTTGTTAGCTCACAGTTTATTTATTTACTTTTTAAGTGACTCATGGTTGTGTGTGTGTGTGTGTGTGTGTGAGAGAGGGACTTTTCAGCTACTTATTTGTCTCTAAATGACATTGAGCAACTTTATGCACCTGTCCTGATGTAAATAGTACTCCTTTGTTTGTATATTCTCTCTTCCCTATAACTATACTCACGGAGACTGGCTGACCTGATGTCGTTCGTAATGCTGCTTGCATTTTAAGCCACGCCTGCCTGAAGCAATACTTCTCCAGTCAGCAAACGTTTGTTTTTTTTTTTCATTTAGAAGAAAACAAAACCCCACCTGGTATAAAAGTAGAACATCCAGTTACTATTTGCTCCTGTAGCATGCGACGAGGACACCCCCATTCTCAGATAAGTGTGTCACATATTGTGGTAGGGCATTTGCTTTCCTGCAAATATCCTACTTTTAAACCTATTCTATCACAAGACCGTGGTAATCGAATTGCATCTTGAGAAATCGAATGATGCCTGAGTCGTTCTGCCATGCAACTGTAGAAATAATACTGGAATAAAGTGAAGAGGTTTTCCAAAGAACAAAACACGAGGGCCACCTCTGCTCTCACGTAATATTCACCGTGGGATTTTTCCTCTCCAGTACTCCAGGATGTATTGTTTCTACACCTTGTCTTTATTTAGTCCTTGATATGTATCATCTCTGTTGTCCGTTGATGCGGTACTGCTTCATCCCAATGTATGTGTAGGTGAATGGAGCGTCCATTAAATACAAACAGAAGGAGGATGACGTAGAGAGAGAAAGGCAGACGGCTCTGATTCATGCTCCGCCAACTACAAAATAGACTAATACACATTTTTCCCTCCACTGACAGAAAGCAGTCAGCGCTCCAGAACTAATGACATGCACATTACTCTAGGATACCCTGAGAACACAGCGTCAGGCACAAAACACTACCAAATTTGGACAGAGACTGGTGCCCACTCTGAGAGTCATCCATCATGCCAGGCTATGAATCACCCTTGCTCAGGTTAGAAGCTACCGGTTCTTCTGAGATATGGCAAAAATACTCGGTCACTCCTTCTAATTACGTTATGTATCCAAGCGTTGGTATTTTAGCCAAGCTCGCTTCTGTCGAGTTGAAAATATGACACTTAGACTCTGGATACAGTGCAGTGGCTGTAATAAACACCTCTTAGCATGACAGTTTAATAGGTTTCCAACTCAAGCTTCCAAGCTTTCAAGCATAACTTGGCTGTAGCATAGTTCTAATCTCAGGGATTATATCAATATCAATATAACAATATCACTTATAAAACTCACAATCATGTTCCTAAAAGGAAAATAAAATTTTTTTATCAATCTTTTTTAAAAGAATAAATATAAATATATATAAAT
>JAUZST010006978.1:0-14486 GCA_034779995.1 Parotocinclus haroldoi
TGAAAGTTTCATTATAGACTGAATTCATTCAAGCCCTACGATGCCACCCAAACGTTCTGCAAGTTCTACGGCTAAAAAAAGTGTAGAAATACTAAAATGTAAAAAAAAAAAATTTAAAAAAAAAAGTAGCGTCCCAACTTTGCGGATTTTTGTTTATCGCAGGTGGGCCTGAAACGTAACCAGGGAACACTGTACACATAAGGGCCCAAAGCAATGTTCTCACCCATCTGATTTTTAGGTTGTTCACATCCAGGTAATGCAATTTATATCAGACATTTGTCTGAACGGTTCACGTTCCTAAACTGAATCACATGAGCAAAAGAGTGACGCTTCATGTGACCCGCTTACTTAGCAGTAAACAATCGTAACACTTCGCTAAGTAACAGGCAACTTAATGGTCGTGGTTAAATACGGCACGCCATTTGGTTTGTATTATTATTATTATTATTATTATTATTATTATTATTAGACTTTAATAATAACGTTCTGTGGCTTTCTTTAGACTATGAACCTTCTCTAGTTGAAAAAAAGCAAACTGTTACTGTACTTCGATAACACTCGAGACGAATATTACATGCACACATTACTTGTTTACTTCATTAATTATGTTACTAATTACTACATGCGCCATGTAAGGATATTTTTTAGGCATGACTTCACACATACAAATCCATGTACAGTCGATTCCGGTTTAATTGGATCACCGGTTAATGGGAGCAGCCCCTTATTTGGACCAAATCCTAAAGTAGCGTATCTATATATTGTGTTGTAGATCGTTTCAAAACACTTGTTTGCAAATGTATTTTTCAGTGAACAAAGTTCGTAAGCAACAGTAGTTCTTGTTTGTAAGTTCGCTATACGTGTATATCGTACAATAAAGGTTTAATAAACATTTAATATGTCTCATAAATTATAGCACGACTGTAGTGTTTATTTAGTGTGATCAACTTTAACTATTAAGAATGCAGCAGCACCCCTTATAGCTTTAGAAAGTTGCCACGCTACAGCTTTGTTACAATGAAATTTATTTTCTCAAGAAAATTTTTTAAATGTCAAACACTGAAACATGAAATCCTGTTTAACTGGGGTATGAAATGACTACTGCAAAATTACCTTCATTTTAATAAAAGTGGGGGAGCAACAGACAAACAGAATGAGAGCAAACATGTTTCTTTTCTGGAATAAAGAAAAAAAAAGCATTTAAACATTTAAAAGAGTCTGCATTCACTGTTAGGACACTAATTAAAACTTTTAAACAACCATAGCTGCAATCAAAGCCAAAAACAGGACAGAAGTACATTTTGTACCCATGTAGCAAAAGACTATCAAAACAGTGTTAAGAGGCAAATTTCTATAATGATTATAATTTGTAGAAGCTTCTAACATTTCTGATTCCCCAAGTATCCAAATCCACAATAAAACACTACCGTAATAGCACAGTGTTGAAAGATGTGCCAGATATAAAAAGTCCCTTCACACTAGGCCTGTGCTTAAAAACTAATAAATGTAAAAACAAAATCTACAATCTGCTGTCCTGTAGAGTCACAGCACTTTGTTTTGACTCAGTTTGTCCGTTAAATTATCTATGTGATGTATTAATTTCAGTTAAATATGCGGAATGTCGCAATATATCGGAATAGTATTTTAAAACGCCAAATACTCTACATGGCATTCTTAGAACTACAATCGGTCCAACTGCAGAAAAGTTCCTCCGGTGAAAAATCAGAAAATACGTTAATTATGTACACAAAAAGAAGAACAAGACAATTTTAGAGTACATGATGGTTTTTGCAGGAAAACGTCGGTATTTAGCGTGTCCTCCTCTGAAAAATTGTTACCTTTTCGAAAAGACCCTTCCTGATTAATGTTCTTCAGACTATAGAAGAATTGCTTCTTGCTATTGCTCAAGTCTAAGTCCCAATAAACGCTGTTTTCTGTTTTTTTTTAACACTTTAAACAAAATTCCTTTATTTTCTTGTTGTATAATAGCAAAAAGCCTGAGACACAATGGCATATAGTCATTGTACAATTGCCATCTTCCTCAAAACTTGGAAGTAACTTCCCCCAGAGCAGCTCAATTTGGAAATTAAAAAGTGAAACGGCAGGTCATAGGAGAGAGCAGGTGTTTGAGATCATTGAAACCCAAACATCAATAATTAGATGGGAAAATGATTCAAAACATTTAGTGGACGAGTTGCATCACACGCTTTAAACAAGTCGTTTATGCCAAGTCGTTTATTTTGGGAAGAGTTATGCCAGTGTGTTTGGTTGCAGTTATGACAAATATGCTTCCCTATGAAACAGAAGTTAAACAGAAGTTCTCAAGCATAGTTAACATGAGTGAGGTGTGACGTGTGAGGGGCATGCATGATTCTACAACCCGACTACTTTATGGAATAACAACCAGATCGACTAAAAGTACATGATTTTGTACTTATGCCTAAACCTGTCATCCTGCAAAAACTGTAACTGTGCCTAATCAGAATTCAACACAACGCAATATGATGATATCTTTTGTTCTAACTTAACCAGAATGTGTGCTAGGACCCATCAGTCCTTGCCAAACACGGTCCTTGGGACTTTAACGGAGTGGAGAGCAACAGTGGTAATACAGCATGTGTCACCCCCCTCTTAAAGCCAGCTCCTGGGTGAATGCGAGCAATCCATTCTCCAGAGCCAGAAAAACGCAGACTATGCCCAACAACTGTGCACTGAGGATCCCCTGGTATGTCAGGCATGCGTCTGGAGTGCAGTGACACCGTACGCCTGTGACATGGGCAAATAAGGGCTCACTGGCCTGGAGAAAAGGATAGAAGGAACCCTAGCTGAATCAGTGAGGGTACATGGGTGCACACGTCCTACCGGAAATGACAAAGCAGTTGATTTGAGAGATAAGATCACTCCACTTTCTCATGTGGTGGCACCAAATAAACAAAGATATAGTGCGATTAACGTGATAAGTGACATTAAGCAAAGCTTGAATAATAGCAACGTTTGGTACGAGGAGATGGAAATGAAAATATCAAGCAAAGAAATACGGTATCATTTATAGACATATAAGTTCACAGTTTGACATGCTTAACTTTTACACCTTACAGTACACATTTTTAAAAGATTTCTGCCTTATTTAAGTTTTAAAGGTCACTGTACTTTGTAGTTCTCCAATTGTCTCCACGCTTTGTTCCACCTCAGGACCAGCACAGATCAGGTAATATCTGGGTAGCAGATCATTCTTAGCACCGCAGTGACACTGATGTGTTGGTGGTACGTTAGCGTGTATTGCGCTAATACCAGTGAATCAGATACAGCAGTGCTGATAGAGTTTTAAACCACTTCAGTGCTCACTCCTCAAAACGGTCCAATAGGCAAAAATGTCCAGCCACCAGCATACTGTAAG
The DNA here is from genome assembly GCA_034779995.1 of Parotocinclus haroldoi. NCBI lineage: Eukaryota > Metazoa > Chordata > Actinopteri > Siluriformes > Loricariidae > Parotocinclus > Parotocinclus haroldoi. Next base: position 3,398 of record JAUZST010006978.1, read on the forward strand.
CAGTGTCCTGTAAGCACTCACGAAGGATTAGAGAATGAAGCAAGGTGGAGCAATAAGGGTCTCTAATGAAGTTGACAGTGAGTGATTAGTCCTTTAAAACTCCAGCAGCACTGCTCTCTCTAATCCACACATACCACCAACACACACTAACATCATCATTGTAAATATAAATGTTTTTCTTTCAGTTAAAAAAAAAAAAAAATCAAAGTAGTATATCACAAAAATAAATATTGCGATATATTTCTGTCGAACGTTTTAGCACAGCCCTTAGGTAAGGACACAAGACTTTTCTTCCTCCTGCTTCTTCTGCTTAATGATTATAGCACTGTGGGAAGGGATGCAACGATTAATCGACTGAAATGGACTACCAAATTAGTTCGCAACTTCATTACGCCCGTTTCTTTCTCTAACTAAGAACATTTTTGCACTAAATATAAAAGAGCCTCCAGAACAAAACACTCACATGTGAAAGCACTTCACTCTGAAAAAGCCAGGCGTACTAGTTAGAAATCCAACCTTAGTTGGTACATACACGTCGGCATTAGTAATAATTAGTCATTTTAAAAGGCTTTCTACTTCATGATGTGAGCTGCAACAAATAGCAAAGTCAAAAACGGAGATACAAATAACTATTATTCATGACGAGCCTGTTCACATTCCGAATAACTTTTAAACACTGTGCACTTTGCCTCGACTTCTCTGGAAACGCTAAGGAACGCTCGCAAACAATTTCAGGAGACAGTTCTACAGTCTACGAGCATACAAAGGGATACAGTGGACTGGTTTCTCCAAAAAAATCATTCCAATTGAACTGCTGAAGTGTTAACTGTTGAATTTGAATGCACCTCACAGTTATGGCTGGAGATACTGATTATTTTAAAATAAAGTTATATAAATAACTTATAATAAATATATAAATAAGTTGCTCCTTTGCACATCGTTGGTTTTAAGAGAGAACGTTTTTGGCTGGTTTTTTTCTGAAATCTCTACTTGTCATGTTTAATTAAATCTGGTGGATACATTATTTAAAGCAGCAATAATATGGGTAAACCGACAGATAACAGTTTTCAGCCACTGTTTATCAAGGATAATGAATTTCTACAAAGCTTTTACGAAAGAAAAACAAAAAAAAAAGGCGCTCACGTTGTGCTTGTGGCAACCATGTGTAGTATTCACAAAAAAATAGGGGATATTTTAAAATGAATATGCAGCTATTGAAAAAGAAGAATTTGATTTTATTTCATGAAACAAGATAATCAATAAAGCGCATAAGAGTGAAAGAAAGTTAACCGATTACGTAAAAGAGATGCAAAGTCAGTTATGATTGGGTAGTAAGTGATTATATTTATAGGGGTGACCAAAAGTATGTTGAACTGGACCAGAGTGCCCCACATTGACTGTTCAGTAGGGTGTATGGTCACCCAAGAGTGCCAAAACACACTGACAGTGATGGGGCATGGACAGGATCAGATTATAAAGCAGTTCATGTCAGATCCTCTTAATATTCATTTCATAAAGTCATGTAGCCCCTTTTGTGCGGTTTCTGTGATGTAGTGGTTTCGTTTTTGCCATCTATATTCTAAAAAGTCCCCTCTCCTACAGTTTTAAAAGCGAGTGGCTCTTAATCATGAGATGACTACATTCCGAAAGGCCATTCATATACCCAGAGCGACCACACTTTAGTATTAGTACAGCACTTCTGACACTTTATCCCGCCTGTATGCTTGTGAATAAAAAGTCTGTGACCGTTGTGTGACTATGATGGGTGTAGACATAATTAGTATTACTGACTATTTTGCCAAAATAAACATGCCACACAAAGTAGGGGCCAATATTAACACGCTCCTTATATACTGCTCACAACATGACACATTTTCAAATAAAGTATCCCGTAATGAACTATCCCCATCATTTTTGTGAGTAGTAGTAGTTTCGCAACTTTTTGCTGCCGCAATGAGGCAAAACTGCTAGTTCCATAAAGGAAAAAGTGTCAATCAAATCCAGCACACTAGCTGTCGTGAAAACATCACTGAAACGTGGAAGAAACGGTGGTTTCGGGGCATTATAGTTGCCATGACGGCCGTAATCCAGATGACAAAACAAGCTATGTAACAGGTAGTGATGAACATGAAAGGGATCAGATATGTGCATAATCCGTGGAGACAAATCCAAGAAACACAACTCAGAAAGTGGTTATACTGTTGACATTATAGTGCATCAAATGAGCTCCAAGTTCAAGGCCTTTTTAGGACACACTGTACTGTCCATTGCCTGACAATTCAAGGCTTGCCCCGATAATTTTCGGCTCTAGCCAGTGCTAAATGGCCGCGGCACACCTTTATCGTGTTGCTCTGACTCAGTGCCGTTGGGTTTCATGCTGATTAACCCACGAAGAACTGGTGAATGAGGTCAGCAAACCTTCATAAGCAAGTTCAGACAGAGAATAATGACTCATTAACTGCAGTAATGAAATTCATCTCACTGTCAACTATTTAGGTTTCTTTTTTATTTTATTTAGGCAATTCTGATGTATTCCTAGTGAAGCAAAAATCAGAAGTCTTGGTTAATCATGTTCCATTTCCCTGCATTTATTCAAGTTATTTCTGCGATGAATATAGGTATATTTTTTTTTTCAAGTGTATTGGAATGTATAAAAAGAACTGCTCTAATAAACTGATGGAGCCATGGTTACTTGGACTAAATTGCAGTTAGTATTTCAAATTACCGATGATAAATATTGTATGGGTTAAATATAATTTACTGCATTAATGAATATTGTCTAGTTTTGATCAATTTGGAAATGTTTCTAAAAATAAATAAACCGAACGAATTTTGGATATTTTGGTTCCTTATGTCTGAACATCATTTTGTTCCGTTTTTGCTTATCGAAAGATGATATTGCTTGTTTGATAAATGCAGGCATTTCATGTGGTACAAACAGTTATGTAGAGTCACAGACGTGAACCTCTTGCCCTCAAGAAAAACCTGTTTCATAAAATGCGTTACAAAGGCTTTTAAATCAAATAATTTTACTTTGTCAAGTATCAAGTACATTTACTACACCTACAGTGTATTTTCTATCAGATTAGAAACACTTACATACAAGAATGTATGCTTTTATTTTAATTTATTGATTTTAAATAAAGATCTTCATACTAATTAAATAAAGAAGTTCTACCACCTTTGATGGCGTGCCAGTATTATTATTATTTTTTATTATTATTATTATTAGTGGTACTGGCAGTAATAGCTACAACGCAGATGTGTTAATAAACTAACAAAAAGTAAAAGTTATGCCCACAGTTACAAACACACACGCACACGAGACCCATTACAAAATGTAATGATTACCGAGGACATGGCAACAAAAGAAAGAATTTCAATGAGAACGATTGCGTGCTGGGCATGAGCTGAAGTCAAGGCTTAAGAAGAAGTGCCCCAAGCAACCGGTGGTGGTGGCGGGGGGTTTGGGGGAGATGCAGGATTAATACAGTTGTGTCAAACATGGGTGACACACTCATTAAAACGTCTGAGAAAACGTGAGAAGCATGTGTGTGTCTGACTTTCCTTTAAAGAATACCACAATCAAAATAATTATAGGTATTCATGTCCAAAAGACAGGTCTTTCCTGCTTTGGATTTGGCTCTAAGTGAAACGACACCAGTTTGTTCTACGGTGACAGAAAGTAGGTAATAAAGGTAAAACCTGGGTCAGAAAGGAAACTGCATGGAAGTCTTTTGTGTCCATTTACAGCCAGTGACCACAAAAGTACTGTGTAATTACAAAGCTCATCACGGTTTCATATCATTAGTGTTTACTGCAAGAGGCTGAGTGCTCTGTTGAATAGTTCCTCGCTCACACTAAATCCTGTCGGCCCCAAAGACAAAGCATGGCATGTCATTTTAATCCTAATATTTAGGAACACCTTAAGTCGTCTTAATACTGCACAGATCATGTCAGCGACTTACAACTAATCCAATTTAACAAGGTACAACCCAAGCAACTATAGGTCAAGGCCATTTCCCCAGTGCAGGTGTGCATGTGTGGCAGACTGGCAGTGATGGTATTTGAACTAAAGGCCTCCTGGTCCAAATTCCAGAACCCTAACCCATTTTCCGTCACAGTGTCTGGATTTTTCCCTTTCATTTCAGTTCATGCTATATGTTTGAGAAACATATCCATAAAATGACTGCCAAAAAAAAAACCATGACGTTCTAGTACCCTGTTAAGCTGCCTCTAGCCTGGATACAAGAAAAGTTGCAGTTGGGCCTGTAGATCACACCTCCACACTTTTAGGCTGCTGAAGCTGGTCCCATAAAAATTGGTTTGATAGGCGAAAAATCTTGTAACTGCTCACGCGAGGGAAGTGTTGTATTCAGGATAAGACATTGCTGGAAAAACCTCGTATCACCACTAGGGGTGACTGAATGTCGCATGCAATGGCTTCCCAAATCATCACAGCAGCAGTTGGAGCAATTGTGTGGCACAACAGCGAAGGCAGGGTTGAAGCGCACACCACAAGGCTTCCATACTTGAACCCGACAGTCGTCGGATTCTAAACAGAACCTGGATTCACAGCTAAAGACAATAGGGTTCCAGTCGATAGCGGTCCAGGTTTGTTCATGGCACAACTACAAATGAAGGTCATGGTTGGTTGCAGACAATGGTTTCATTATGGAACACCTTGCTAGTACCTGGTTGGGCCCCGTTTTGCCTTCAGAACATCAAGTGTGGTACTTCAATTATTTAATTAGAGCAAATAAAACATGTGGATGATTTTATGGGCACTTTTGAGATTAAGAACAAATTTTATGTCCTCTGTTTTTTTTTAAATATTGCCTCTAATCTCTGAGATTCTGAGATTATATGCTTTATCGAATAAGATACCAGTCACAAGCTTTGTAATTTTTGGGTTCATACACAGGGTTGTTGGACTGACAGGATGTAAAATCTGACCAAATCGGACAGTAATATGTTTAAAAAAAAAAAACAGAATCAGCCAAGAAAACTGCAATTAGTGCATCTCTACTTATAGCACTTCCTATGTAGGTATAGTTGGTGACAGCGTTTCATCCTGATGTTGTGCCCACACTATATGGCCCTACAGGCTGAACGGCACCAATGGGACTCGGGTCACTGTGGTGGGGGAAATTTGTCTCATTAGACCTAGATATGTCCAAAGGGGTAATTTTTCGCAGCTGTTGACGTGACTAATAAAGTGTCAACTCGGTCTATAGCTTCAGTGTACGAGTCATGCATATAGTGCAAACATGGGCGTGTGAAGAACAAAATCATTATGGCAAAATATTATGAAGACACCTTAAAGGCAAATGTGATCACGTACGCTTATAAACCCACGTCATAAAGGAGAACTGATTCATGATTAAATGGTGGGGTGGGGTGGGTGGGGGGGGTAATGGGTGGCCACCTTTATGTCTGACTCCTAAACTGTTTATAGTGCCATACCTCCGAGACATTAAACTTTTGACTAATTACCTCCTGTTACTATATGTACACTCGTGCACACAATCACCAGCCACTGCTCATTACCGCAAATATCTAAACAGATCTTACAAATATTCCAATCAGACCATAGTAGTCATATTAATAACAGCAACAACAACTTTGCATATTTGAATACTTAACACTTTAAGTACGCCCTTTTGTGGATGTCGGGAGCTAGGCCTACTTAAACAAATTCTCATACCCACGTATTTATTTATAATGTTTAAAAGGCAAACCCCTTCAAAGTTTGTGGATAAAATAGAAAGAGCATTTAAATGCATTTTTTTAGGCAAGCTGCCAGCTCTAGAGTCATCATATATCGGCAGTGAACTAGCCTCCCTCCTTCTCCCAAAACCACATCGTGTTCAGGCACGGACTCTGGATACTTACTCACTCACTGTATTGATACAAATCCAATAAAGTATCAGCCCATCAATAAGTGCAATGACAGATGAAAAAAAAAATAACATTAAAAGATACAATGACACCTGGCTACTGTATAAACAGGGCAAGCATAATTCTGCAAAAAAATGTTTTTGCTTTAAAGATGAGAAACAAAATGTTCTCGCTTTAAACTATACAAAAGCAACTCAATCATCACTGGGCTTTAATAAAAAAAAAAAAAACAACACTTACCCAAAACAAAAATAAAACAACGTCTGAAACATGGTAACAAAAAGAGAGCCATTATATGACTACCGGGATTACATGCTGTGGGTTGGCTGGGTATAAGGGCTTAAAATGAAATCGCTGACTCAACTATGTGCTAATACTAAGGCAGAAAATCTTAGTATTAGACAACATGATTAACACTAGTAACAAGCTCGAGTCTGGGAACACGCAAGGAACCATGGTTGCGTGCCTTTGGAGGAAATTAAACTAATCTAAAAAAGATTAGATTTCAGTTTTGTGACAAGTGAAATACAGCATGAAAAAAAATAATGTTACCAAGAAAGTAGGGTGTGTGAAAAACGATGCCAATGCCTGTCATTTGATGGTACATGCTGTAAATCACACTATTTACTTTTGCAAACAAGTTGCAAACACCGTGAAGGCTTCGAAACTTCGAGCAGCACCACTGACCTAGGGCTACGCACAGGAAAAAAAAGCAAGCCATCTTGTTTCTTAAAACACAAGTGCTCACAGCTGCTCGGAAAGTGAGTCAGGAACAGACAAAAGTCCGATCCAGGGAACGCAGCTTTAAACAAGATCATATCTAGTACAGTATAAATGATAATAAATAGCTTATGCAATATACTTTAGACTGTAATCGTTTTGGGTTTTTTTTTATTGCATCCTGCACTGTTGGTGAGCTTAGTGTTATTACTGCTACTTTCCGTTTTATGTGACGTCATTATTGAATTGAATTCTCTGCTCCTAAGAAAAAACAGGCAAACAGACTTTGTTCATGAATATAGCCGGCTTTTCAGGATTTAACTATCTAATTGATTAAACTCCTATTATAATTATGACGGCTAAAGCAAATAAGGACGTGCCTATGTGAAAAGGTTAGGATATCGCACGACCGTGTTTAACGGGAGAAATTTGACACACACTACAGTTTATTTATGTGACTGTGTGTTATTTCGCTCCACTTTTGTGTCTGTTGAGCTTTTTGAAAACAAGGGAGAAAATAAGGTTCCAAAACACAACTACGGAGTTAATAATTGCATGAACACCAGTGTGTAAAGTTGCACCGATTGAATGGGTGGTGACTGGGATCGGTTGTTTTTTAGCATGATTGGCTGATCAGTTTCACATAGCTGATTCTGTGCCGGTCACAGTTACATTCACGCAGCGCACGGCGGCGACAGCGGCACAAACTCAGCCGCACAAACAGCAAGCTGCTTTTCCTGCATTCATTATATTACCCACTTAATCCACATCAAGGATCCACATCAACATAAATCACGCAAACTAGGGCAATTTTAACCTAATGTATATGTTTAGACTGTGGGAGGAAACTGGAGCACCCGGAGTAAACCCGCACAGACACAGGAAGGATATGTAGACTCCACACAGACCCAGGCCCTGACCGCTCCACCTGGCAGTGTGCTACCCACTGAGCCACTGTGCCAGCCCCCTACAGTGCTTTATACAGTTTATTAACTTTGATTCAGAATTCGGTTCATGTGTGTTAAGTGTTACTAAGTCAACTTGATCGTCTCTGTCTATATAGCATATTAGTAACGAGGGAGTAGGGATACTAAGGAAATACGGGACCTATTTCGAAACATGTCTTCAGCGTGGAAGCTCTTCAGAGTGTGCTGCTTGCAATACATGCATATCGAAAAGAAGCCACGAAGGAATTTATCTCCGGAACAACAAATTTATTGAGGCATTTTAAAGAGCAACTCCACTGAATATGGGGAATTTGAAAACTAACAAAAAGCTAGTGAGAGTGTCGAGCCAGGCGCAAGCCATCAGCCATCAGAAACTGGTGCACCTCTAGTAATGATCGTACGATAATATCTATGGGACCCTGGTCTGTCGCCACCTAGCCAAGGAGCATTGAGACTCGTGCAGAAACATCCAGGAAATAAATATAAACACACACACACACACACACACACACACACACACACACACACACACACACACACACACACACACACACAGTAAGTTGCTAATGGTGAAACCCCAATCAGATGCTGGCCAAATGGTTACAGAAGCATTGCTAATTGCTTTCCAGTACCAAAAATATCCCTGGAACTGAAAGACATATATATACACACATAAGACACTGTATCAGGTAGCCAGGTAGAACAGACTACTGTGCAGGTGCACTCAGAACATGCAGCTTGCTGGCACCACAGGTCAAGCTAGAGTTCTACACAAAAAGGCATGACTGCAGTTTAAAAAACGTGAACAAACTGCACCAGGAAATAAAATACAGACACCACCATCTTCACAATCTACATCGTTGGAAGTGGTGTAGCTTTAAAAGATGGACGTTGCTCAAAAGACGCAATGTGCAAACTATGTCGATGACTGATTGCCAGTACAGAAAGCTTGCCAACTTGCTTACTTCACCATTCGGTAACAAACCACTCTGAAGAAAATCTTTTAAATCATTTAAAAGGTTTCTCATGTTAGTACTATTAGAATTGTTTTTTAATACCTGTACATGATAATTTTGCACTACAATGGTGGGTTTGTATATCGTCTTAATAATATATAAATGCCAATTTGAATTGGGAAATTAAGTATTCTCAATCACTGGTACCATTAAACAACACAATACACTGTATGTTACCATTTCAGCATATAGTGCGTACAAAATGTTGTGGACGTAACCTGTACATGACCTCCCTGTCATTTGAGCTTTGAGTTACAGAGCACGTCAACGTTGCGGTCCAGAGAAGGTCATGTCTGATTAGACTAAGCCAGTGTTTCTCAATCCTGGAGTCCCATCACTCTGCATGTTTTGTATTTCCCTTGCTCTCAGCACACCTGATCCAATTAGAAAGCCCATGACACGCAGAGCACAACAGGATCGAGAAAGACTGAATGAATAAGATTTAGTTTTGCTGCTGCTTGTTTACTCGTTGGACATAGAAAGAGAGAGACTTTGAAAAGGCTTGAGATTGTTCTGAGGAAGCACACCAGAAGACAGCAACAAACAGCAAGTTTGTAATGTTTTTTCAGGGAAAAAAAAAGACAAACATGCAAAAACCTTGCCTTTTAGTGACAGAAACGCTGTTTATGTGGCCTGGGTCTACTGCGCTTTCTTTTTCTACTACGCTTTCTCTAAAATATCTTTATTCCCGTTCCCATTCTTTTCCCATCTTTGATCTTAGGTAACCGTAACATGCTTAAACCTGCAAGAAATGGGATGTTTTTGTAGGCACTGGAAACAGGGCCTTTAATTTTAATAATATGCTTTAATCCAGCTGTAATCAACAATTTAATTTTTGAGTGTTATAGATGAACTGACAACACCCCCAGGCAATTTCAGAAAAATGATTTAGCACCCAGGATTGATCTGGCATCGTCACATCACCCATTCCTAATACAAATCTCTTGGAACAGAAAGTCTGACATTCACCTCTGTAGGAAATGATTTTTAATCAATTCTGGTTTTAGTTGTTTCATAAGAATGCTACGTCACGCATACAAATGGGACGCGGTGACGTGTGAGCTCAGTTTTACAGGGAGGAAACGATAGAATAAACTCACTGTTCTAGCAGCTGCTGGTATTTGGCCTGTGCATCTCTCTCTGCACTGATGGCTTGTTCTTTCTCGAGTACAGCATTATCCCTTGCTTCACGAAGATTTCTAGGGGGAAAAGTATTCACACAGATACAGACATATTTACACTAGTAAGTTTGTACTGCTTTGCATATGTACACTATAAAGAGAAAGGTTTATGGACAGCCAAAACATTACACACCCTCAGTGTTGCTGCCATACCAGCTTTTGTTCTTCCGAAATGGTTTTCCACAAGGTTTTGAAACACTGTTAAAATCAGCTTCTGATGTTAGACAGTAAGCCCTGGCTCACTTTTGGCATGGGAGGATGGAGTCGAGGTCAAGGTTCTGTTCAAGCCAGCCAAGTTCTCAATCAGAGTTAACAAACCAACTCTCTATATACTTTGCTTAGGATCCTGAATGTTGGAAGCATGGCAATAAAAGCCTCATGAGTCAGTAGGTGCTTAATTCATAATTCTAATACCAATGTCTATGGAGTATACATAAATATGTGCTTATATTATGAACATTTAGGGGCGTCCACAAACTTTTGTCTATATAGAGCATTTAAGTGGTATTTGTTTTTGCATGTGACAACCAATAATACACACAGTGCTACAAATCTTTGATCACTACAAACTAATATGGCTGCTGATTGGAATAGAATTATTTACAATAATACAAACAGAAACCTGTTCCTAAAAATACGACACTCTAAACATTCAGAACTTCAGAAAGTGTGTAAATAGCACAAAAGCTGTAATGTAGTCATCTTAATTACATGGCAGTTCTCAAAGTTTAATTTCTTTCGATCAGAATGTCAAATTATAAACGGGTAGTCCCTGATTTACGATGGGGGTACATTCTGACACCCTACTGTAAAGCTGAAACTATTGCAAATCAAGGAGGTTAATATATACTGTAAATATATTATTTATGTATCATGCCTTAAACATGTTTAAAATGCTCACATTACTGTACAGATGGACAAATTATTAACATTAACAAGCTTATATTATAATAAAGTATTCAACATCATATGTGATTTATTGAATTGTATTGAAAGTGAAAAACAAAACCGTTTAGTGCTTGGGGCTTTTCCTTACTATACTTCCCTGGAACCATAAGTCTCGTCATGTGACTCCCCAAGTCACAAACTGCCGAGTTCCTTAACTATACAGGTGAGTGCAGTACAGTATTATACACAGTGTATCATTTTCCCAATGAAAATCTAAATTATATATTTACATTAATTTCGATTAATTTCGAAATATCGTAAGTCAGCCCATCATAAAACATGGAGTACCTTTACCACTTTACACACTGCTATACCGGATAAATAAAAAAAAAAAAATACATACATACACATACACACACGCACACACACACATTAT
>JAUZST010006979.1:0-14483 GCA_034779995.1 Parotocinclus haroldoi
TGTGTGTGTGTGTGTGTGTGTGTGTGTGTGTGTGTGTGTGTGTGTGTGTGTGTGTGTGTGTGTGTGTGTGTGTTGGACTGGATCGAGGTGTGTTTCTAAATGTAGGCGAGGTAAAGCAACAATAAGCCTTTGTCCCCCAAATTCACAGGGTGCAAGGAGCATGTACCCTGAACAGGTTGTTCCTGATCAGTCCCCAAGCTTCTCCTCCCTCAGGTGCCGATCCCAGTCTAGTTTGGTTTTTATAACCTTAATACATTGTATATGTATTTATTAATGTATTTATTATGTCACTTATTTTGCTGCTGTTGGTTCTATGACTTGTGGCGTCCCACAAGGCTCGGTTATTAAACGATTACCCTTTAACGGCAGATCTTATCTCACGTTCCGTTTCCATTCGCTTCCCCTGGTACTGTTGATGCCCCCGAGGGGGGAGGGGTCAGGCCGGACCTTCTCTAAGCCACCAGTCCCAATTTTCCAGCCACGTTTTGGGGGGGTGTTCTGCCCTGGGGTCTGCTTCTAGACGGATGCACCTGGATGTGCCACAACTATGGACCATTTTTGCGAGGTGAACAAGCTCCCCCCCCCGTGATAGGATAGCAGCCCAGCATTTTAATAAAGCGTCTGCTCGTGGCTACGATGACGACAACGATGACTTTGATTCATAGAACGGACATGTCGTAGAGGTCTTTGGTTGGGCTGACGTTTTAAAACGACTGTTTTACGATATTTCGTTTTACGAAATTTGAATTTACAAAGGGAATCCGAGTAAGTGAGCATGCATGCGCGCGGTACTGCTTTACACGTTCCTGCTCTCTGCAGTGCATAACGAGGAAGTCGGCAGTGCAGGACGTAGAGAGTCACGGGGTGGGAGCAATGAGCGCTGGGAAATGTAGCGAGGACAAGCAATGGCCGTGACAACGATCGTTTTGCCCAAGTTTGTGGCAGGCTGCGCTATGATTTCTATCTACTGCATATACTGAACTGCCTGTGTTTATGGTCCTATTGTTTTTCCTTTAGGCACCAGCACTGGGACCAAGGCGCCACCGTGTTCGAGTAAGTCTCTTCTTTACCGTAGCTCTTCCTTTTGATTCGTCTGATCTGACGGCCCCTTTCGCAATCTAGAAAGCGTCGAGGTCCTCCAGAGGGCTTATCAGGTCCAGATACAGGATGAGAAACGGCGGTATCTGGAGATGGTGAGGACCTTCATTTCTTACATCGAGCCCAGGGTAGATTAGCTGTACCGAAGACGTCGCGGTAGGTGGGGACTACACCTGATTAGGCGGGAGGGGGGGGGGGGGCTAATCTAATCGCTTTGTTGTCGCTAGGGTAATATCCGGTGCTGCTAGCCTTTCTGGCAGGACGGATTTGCTGCATTTGAGCAAACGCGCACTGCATTAACAAAATGATGCTTCCGATAGTAAAGAGGGGCACTTAGGATGTAGAGTCAATCAGGCTTATGGTGCCGTCTCACAATTTCGGGGAGGTGGGGGGGTCCGTCGATCGGCTCTGTTGGTGGCAGCTGGGCTGAATTTGGAAAGGTTCCTCCTCGGGGATATGCGACTTGGGTAAACGCCCAAGGTGGCAATCCACTAAATCGATACGGGAGGGACCACTGGGGATTCACGGACATAACAACAGCCACCCCCCCTCCCCCCCAATGCCCCCACCCCCCACCCCCGACAGAGCTTCCAAAACCGTTACGTTATTCTGTTACACAATAAGCTCATAAATCTCCTGAGCTATTGTCCATTTTATTACGCACCGCTTCAGCCAGCCGATTGGGTAATGCCGGGTCCTTTAAAGGGTCCTTTAACTGGCTCCTCAGCCTCACTTAGCCGTGCTTCTACGCTGATGAATGCATCGTCGGAGTCTTGCGACAGCCTGCTAAGAGCATACGCTAATCGGATTAGCGTGGTCCGCAACCTTGCAGATCGATTCATTTAAAAGGGGCCAGGACCGTTCAGGGGAACCTTCTGGCAGATTGCGCTCGGCGTAAGAGGTTCAGGCCGCGCTGTGCAAGACTTTACAGTGCGGAGCTTTGAAAGGTTACAGTCCTCATCCCGATTAGGAAAGGAACCCCACATCAGGAGAGCGGACCAGTTTCAGCCCGTTATCCCGGGTATCTCTGAGTGTTTAAAGCCCAAGGGTTTGGACCCACAGTATGGGTCAGATGTTCCGATGGATCGCCTACAGCTTCTTAGTTTTCACTGCTAAACATTTGTCAGGCTGGCGGGTCACAAATATATCAGAGTTAATAAAACCTTATATGTTATACGTTTAAAAAAAAAAAAAAAGAATTCCAACAATAAAGGAAAGTTATGAATGGTAAAACATTACGATTTACACTACGTACTCGGCGACGTGACGAGTTTTTATCTGCGCTGTTGCGTTCGCCGTTTGGGAAAGTTTCATTCTAGACTGAATTCGTTCAAACCCTACGATGAAACCCAAACGTTCTGCAAGTTCTACGGCTAAAATAGTGCAGAAACACTTCGATAAACGGAGCGTCCCGACTTCGCGGATGCCCGTCCTGGAATAAATGAGGGAACAGTGTATATATAAATTTGCCCTGAATATGGATGCCTGTTAATACTAAACCGTAAATAAAAAAGGGGGTATGGGACTGTGACCAAAAGCTGCCATTGTTGGACGCTTGAGCAGGCCCGTAACCGCACAGGCGTTTGGATTGTACCTTATAAGATGGATCTAATAGGTGACTATATGTGAACAGATGAGGGGCATTTGATTGGTTGAGGGTACTAGGGTACTTCTGCGGGGCAGCCCCCGCCGCCGACGTTGCCGTGTCCCTTCGAATGAACCGGGCCCGTTTGACGGTAGACACGGCTCCTTTCTCGATATGTGACTCGAGCCGTGTTTACTGCTAGCGATAGCAATCATATTGCATTACATTACTGTAACTGATTAACGAGCGGCGCTTGATTAACGGCCCCGGGTGGGGCGCGGGAGAACGAAATCAATCAAGTGACATTCATTACGAGCCAGGCTCGTTAGATCAGAGTTACGAGGCTTGTTTGGAAGCCTCTGCCTTCCTCTCAGCGGCAGCACAGGAGTGTATGGTGGCAGCGTTCTGTAGTGCGTGACGTCCTTCTTCTTTCTTCTCTCTTCTTTCTAAAGGCCAGAAAGCGAGACGAGATCATGGCTCTGCTGAAGAAGCAGCGAGAAAGCCGGATTGAGGTATGGCTGCCTTAGTTTTGTCCGGCTGCCAGCACGAATCAGGCCAAAGCTTTCGGGATGGGAGCAGAAGAGGCAGTTCCGGAGACGGCCAAGTGTTTTATTTCTCCGCTATTCATTAGAGCCACCCTTTCTGTCATCAGCAGTTTTACCGTGAAGCCTCAGCACTTTTAAGATGCTCCACAGCTGCAGGGATAGAGGAGGGGTTTGGAACGCTGTCCACGTCCACCTCCACGCCTCTGGGGGGAAAGGGTCATGATCTTGGGGCTTTTTAATCCCACGGCTTACCACGTATGAAAAGTGGCTCTCGCGGACGAGTCTGGGTGTCGGATGGGTCTCCAAACCGAACGGACGCGTTCAGGTTTAGGTACAAACGCGCAGCTCCCATCCCATATTAGTCAGGGCCTCCGGCAAGGTGAACTTGTGGTCGCTCACCCAAAGGGTCTTTTACCTCCCTCTTAGTTTAGGCAGGATACGACCCGGAACGTTTTGGCACCACGCACCGGCGAGGTTTGAGTTGCATCAGGGAGCAACATCAGCCGGATTCTAAAGACCGAATAATCTGGATCTGGGGGCTGGGAACGACTCGGATCCCACAAGACCCAGCCATTCTGGGGCCAGATATAACCGGGAAGGATCTCAGACAAGATACAGCAGGCGTCAGACGAGGACCTTGCCCTGCCCCAGCCATAATAATGCCTTAAATAGAAAAAAATCGGGCTGATATTTCATTATTATGCGCTAGATTTTAACGGTCTGTTTCCCCATCTGTCCTACAGAAGGAGACGGTATCCCTTCCCCACAAGCCCAGAAGACCCGAGCCTGCTAAGAGGTACAAAATCATCCGAGCCGTTAAATATTAGCCTCCTTCAGTGATCAGTCCGGGGCAGAACTGCTTAAGGCATGATGCCTGATAGAGTCCCGCATCGATCGTGTGGGCGCGGAGGCAGTAACCATCTCGTGCCTATGAAATTTACTGCGAGGGAAAGCAGGAGGAGATGCCGTTTTGCTGACGCCGCTGCCATAAACCACTTCTAATTTAAAGAGAGGCAAACAAATGATACTCTCTTTTAATTCTTTAGACGTTTTCCTCTAAGGTTAGAGTTAAAGAAAACAGGATTGGTGGCTGTAACCTTTGGAGCTCACCAGGCTAAATCTGGGAAGGGGTGCAAGAATCAGAAGGTCAAACCTCTTGTGTTGTGCTCAGAGAAGTATAAAAATGTGTAACTCTTTTTTTTATAGATTGTTGTTTTTTTTTAATGCTCTACAGATTTTTGCACAGTCCAGAGTCTGAAGATCTGCAGCAGGACGTGAGAGAAGTCCGCGAGCTCGTGTGAAGGCGTGATCCTTTGTACAAAAACACACTTCTCCGCTTAGGAAGTTCCCCCTGTAATAGACAACAGGATTAAAGCAACACTGTATGAACTTTCAGCTGTTTGTGAGAATAAACACGCCTTCATAACATCGATATGGACATAAACAGCAGGCAGTAGAACTGCGTTTTGTAGCCTATTTGTGATGTTTTAATAAATAATTCCTCTTTAACAGCATTAAAAATTGCATAGTTGCAAGGTATTATATCATGGGGTATGACCACAATACGGGATTAGTTTTCTTTTTTTTATATATTTTAAGGTTATTTACTGGTATGCATCCATTTAAAAGGCCATTTAGGCCCTTTATTGCATTGCCTCACGTGTACGTAATGGTTTCTGGACCCGTTTAGCAATTTAATCGTGAACAAAAATCCTACCCCCTCTACAAAAATAAGGCTCCAGAGATGGAACACCCTCCCGGACTGTAGGGCGTGTTTCCTCCAAAGGGCGGAGACAGAACCCACAGACTGAGCAGTGGAAGCTTTCTCTCATCACTTCGCTCCAGACTTCAGTCCTGACGGCACGCGGAGAGACGAAAGAGGATATGATTCGGCTCGTGTGAACGATGGAAGCGTGAAACCATGCGCAGAAATGGACTGGATCAAAGTGCTGAGCTTCGTTGCGCTTATAATCGGGGCGCCCGGATCGCCATCCAAAGCGCTCACTGGTGAGTCTGCTTTATTGATTTTCCTTCACTCTGTAGATCTGCTCCATCGGTAGAGCTCGGCACACACTCGGTGTTTGTATGAGACCGCTGCAGAAAGTGCGAAAGCGCAGCGACTTTCTAATCAATGTGACCGCGGATCTATGATAAGGCGCAGCAGCGCGCGAGCCGCATTGTGTATTTGTTAACCCTTTGCTCCAAAGCGAGGAGTAACAAAGTGCCTGCGGTCCCCCGAGGCAAATTTGTCTTTCTTAAAGTCTCAATCCCTCTCGTCGAGCCAAACGCGAAGCTCGGACTAAAAGCGCTCTGAGTTGTGGTCATCACATAATCCGTTTTGTTTTATAATTTGTATTATTTTTTCCCTACTACTAATTTAAATTGTATTCATAATTTGTTATTTATTTTAAACTAAATTTCCTATTAATTAATATACACTTAGTGTTTGTTTAATTAACATCCAGGCCGCCCATGGAGGACGGGTCCCCCTGTTGAGTCTTGGTTCCTCCCGAGGTTTCTTCCTACCATTTTAGGGAGTTTTTCCTTGCCACTGTCGCCCTGGGTTTGCTCGACTTGGGAGTGGCCTTTTATATCATGTATTACTGTAAAGCTGCATTGAGACGATGCTACGTTGTAAAAGGCGCTATAGAAATCAAATTGAATTGCATTGAATTGGTCATGTCACCTGTATTTAATTGCGCCCTTGTTATTGTTTAAAAACCAAACCAAAACACAAAGGCTTGATCTACATGGTAAAGGTAAACATGTATAATGGGCGGCTCGGTGGCAAGAAGGTCCCGGCTTCGATCCCAGGGCGGAGCGGCCTGGGTCCTCCCCGTGTCTGAGTGGGTTCACTCCGGGTACTCCGGTTTCCTCCCACAGAACCTTGTGCCCAGAGGTTCGAAGCAAGCTCTTGACATGGCCAGTTGAAGATCTGAAGGAGAGAGAGAGATGAGAGAGATGAGAGAGAGACCTCAGGCTTCTTGCTCTCCAGTCTCATCGTTGGTTTTAGGATTTGAAACGTGAAACGAAGCTTGTACGAACACGGGCCAGACCTGCATCCTAGCGTTCGAGTCCGATTACTGCAAGGCTTCGCAGTCTGTAAATGAAGCCATGATGATATTTCACTGATCGTTTTGCGATTCCCTTAAAGGCCAGCGCATCTGTAAGCGTGGGACCAACAAGCCCTGCTATAAAATCGGCTACTTCGAGGAGAACCGGCGCAAGCTGAACTTCGAGGAGGCCAAGCAGACGTGCAGGAGAGACGGAGGAGAGCTTCTCAGCATCGAGTCTCGAGCCGAGCAGCATCTCGTAGAGGTACTCATTCAGGAACTGAAAGCTTCAGATGGCGATTTCTGGATCGGGCTGCACAGACAGAGTAACTATGAAGAGAACAGTGGAGACTGTGGGTCTCAGTACCACTGGCTGGATGGCAGTCAGTCAACATTCAGGTCTGACACCAGAAACTCTCTAAAGCTCTTTAGCACTATTGTTCACTTCTGTTATGAACAATTACATCATACCTCATGATTTTGTCTACAGGAACTGGCACTCGGATGAACCCTCGTGTGGCTACGAGGTGTGTGTGGTGATGTACCACCAGCCGTCAGCACCTCCAGGTCAGGAAGGTCTGTACATGTTCCAGTGGAACGATGATAACTGTGAAACCAAGAACAACTTCATATGCAAATACACTAAAGGTGAAAACACACACACACATACACACACATACACACACACACACACACATACACACACACACACACACACACACACACACACACACACACACACACACACACACACACACACACTCACTTAGCTCCAGGGTATTTTGACAGACTTAAAGCTTATATTGAAATGAAAGGAACAGTGGAATCGTCATTTCTCATGCCATCAACCTTCTGCTTTTCTCCTTCAGAAAGACAATCTTTCTTCTGCTCTTAAAACGTCACAACAAATAAAAGAAAACGGCAGAAGCTTCTGCTTAAACACGACAAGAAGGCATACATTCCAAATACTGTGCCTTCTGCTAGGAGAAATTTAGAATCAATCCGAGGAGAAAGAAGTAAAATAATAAATGAAAGTGGGATATGAGCAGTGACGAAACGATACACTGTGCTCACAATTAAAGTTTTATACAATTAAAGAGTTTACGTTTGATAGACGTCTTTTTTATTTCTGAAATGTAAAATAAATGCAAAACACACTCTTGCTTTTAAACAAAAAAACTTTAGTCCCCTGCAAATAAAATAAATTACTATAAATGACTATATTACTATAAAATTAAAGATATTGCTTTGTTTTTCTTTTCTTTTTCTTAAGACATTCCTTATTTATTTCTGAAGAAAAACAATTAAAAATGACGTGAACAACAAGATTCTTAATTTTTCCCACAATGGCACATGGTGTTCAAAAAATGCAACTGCATTAGATGGCATAACAAATAAATAAATAAATTATTATAAATAATAAATAACTTAACAATGTTTCATTACACCCATATAAAAGAGAGGAGGGGGTGGAGGAAATGAATTAGGTTAGGAAACAAGAATAAGAAGAAAAGAGTCACTGAATAAATTGATTTAATTATGTAAAAAAAAAGAAAATAACAGGGTGAGAAAGTCAAGAATAAGTTAAAGGAGAATTAAGGGAGAATAAACAAAAGTGGAATGAGAGTGAGAAAGCAACATGAGAAGAAAAAAGTCAAAATAAGATTTAAAATTTATTGAGAAAGATAAATAAGATACGATAAAAATAAGGCAATAAATAAGATAAAAAATAAGATAACAAGGCCAGTAAATATGATCAATAAAAAGAACGAAGAAAATAAATGAGAAATAAGACAGAATGAACTCACAGGCGGAGAAAGAAGAGAATCGATGAGACCTGAAAACTGAACATAAACAAAACGAGACAAGAAAAGATTAAACCATCATATAAGACGGAAAAAGCGATATGTGAAAGGAGAAAATAAGAAAAGCGAGAAAATGAGAGATGAAAAAAGTTGGGAAAATAAATAATGTGAGCAAGGAGATAATAAATTAGAAGAGAAATGAGACGTGAAAACATTGACAAACTGAGAAGGAAAAGAGAAGAGAAAAAAAATGAAAGGGGAAAAAAAGAGATAAATATAAAGAGAAAGTTGAGGATGAGATAAATGAGTTAAAAATAAAGGAGAGCAGCCTGATAAACAGGATGATGTACTGAGTGTACTTTTTTATTTGTTCATTAGTGAAGAACGGACCGGTTCCACTCGCCCCGTCTCCCTCTCTCCCATTCACCTCGGTGCCGCGCCCACTCTCCCCGTCCTCTGATTGGCTGGCTGAAGGCCCGGAGCTCTTATGAAAAGGCATTATAAAGCCTAACAGTGCAGTTTATGTACTTTATTAGTGATGTTAATAAAACTTGCAGGAACCTACAGGACTGAATCCAAACAATCTTAAAACTCAGGGCTTCGATCTCTGCCTTCACTGATCTTCAGATGTGCTGAATGAAGTCTGAAGCTCTTATAACCACATAACCATAGCAACGGTACCAGTCATAACAAAGCAGCAATGTTATAATTATATAAGTAAAAGACTACTGAAATATTATATAACCATTTGTTTGGATTTAAATATGTTAGATGAAGCTCTTAATGAGGAGCCTGATCCTTCTAACGAGGTTCATCAGCCTTAATTACAAATGAGCCTTTTTAATTTAAGTTCTAAAGTTGAGATAAACTAAATGATTAGAGTTAATCAGACATACAGACAGAAAGTACCATCTTAACGTTCTAGTGGTAGAATAATCAATTTTAGAAACAGGTTGGATTATAAATCAAACCCGATATGAATAAACCTTCCATTTAATAAGCAGATTTGACCTTCATTAGTGTTTATTTTCTATATAGTGACTATCATATATATATATATATATATATATATATATATAATTCAATATATTATGATATAAACTCTGTTCCAAGACTGTTAGGACTAAAGCCTACAGTCCGATGACTCTTTTAGCAGTGGGTGAACCATAGGAGGAAACCATTTTACCCTGTTCAGTGTAGATTAACAAATCATTTTAACTTCAAAATTCATGACCACAAATTGTGATTACAAAACTGTGGTGTAATCCTAATCATCCACTCTCTATAACACGAGTCTACAGGTGATAATCTCATGTTATAGCACCGCCTCTCATGTACAGTGGTCCCTCACCACTACGCGGTTCACCTTTCGCGGACTTGGTGCATCGTAAGTTTTAAAAAAATATTAATGGAAAAAATATATCGCGGGTTTTTTTCATAAAATATTACGATTTATAGTAAATAGTGTATTTACTTAGCGGATGAATACGCACCAAAAACGAGAAGTAATTCGAGAGCATCGGCCACCTGAGTCGCTACTTGCCGATATGACAAGTTTTTATCTGCGGTGTTGTGTTTGCTGTTTGTGAAGGTTTCATTATAGACTGAATTAATTCAAGCCCTACGATGTCACCCAAACGTTCTGCAAGTTCTATGGCTAAAATAGTGTATAAATACTTGAATAAATATAGCGTCCCTACTTCGCGGATTTTCGTTTATCGCGGGTGGTCCTGGAACGTAACCCCCAGCATAAACGAAGGAGCACTGTATTATTGTTTATTGGTATTGGAACTAAATTGTATTGTATTGATTAAAATCAGACATTACTCCCTAATAGAATCAAAAGAAGAATCTAAAGTGTTGCTGTGTGTTTGAAAGCTGAGCTCCTCTGGGTCTGAAGGTGTTTCTTTTTTATTCCTTCCCTTATCTTCCTTCGATTCTTTCTTTATTCCCTCTTGTTTATCCTTCCAAGCCGAGGTTTGTTCAGCTTGTGTTATATGTGCTGTAATGGAATCTCTGCGGCATTCCTTAGTAAAACACTAATAGTTAATGCCAATAAAAGTGGCACCGGGGAGCCTGGCATTGGGGCGAGCGACTGTGTTTGTGTTTCATTAGGGGAAAGTGAGCGAAGGGCGAAGAGGGGCGAAGAAAAAACAGTTGGCCTGCTACAGAAAGGCTCGCCATTCGTCACTTTCAGCACTGAAAACACACACACAGGCCCATGACACCCTGCTGCAGGAAGTGTGTGTTGCAGGCGTGCTTTGGGACGGCGGCCGGATTTCTCTTTGATGAATCGAACTCGGCGCAAACAGGCCAAAAACAGCAAATGGCACTGCCCGAATGTAAATCAGGACAAGTTCTCGCCCATGCTCTCGCACGGTCGCTGCCGTCTAAAAACGCACGAGTGGTGCATTTTTGGCACAGTGCGTACGCGGTTAGCCGTGGTGCTCTGGCAGCGAATCATCCACAAGCAGATCCATTTTACACGGCCGAGGAATCTGAGCGCTACAAAACAAATCATATTAAAACCAGAGCAGGAAGGACTGCTGGAGAGAAACTTGTGTTTCATAAGTGATTCTCAAGATAAGGCTGGAGCTAAAAATACGATTTATGATGAACAATGGAGCCAGCTTTCTCAGAACCGCGCAGAACAGAACACTTCCTTGTGCAAGAGTTTTGTATCGTTCACATGGTCTCAGATTCCAGTTTATACCATATTCAGAGGCTCATCAGTCTTAATTACACACAAGGATTTGGGATGAACAAAGTGAGGAGAGTAAATCAGGTTTCCTGGAATCTTAATTGATTCACAGCTCAACCGAAGAGAAACAACACTGAAATTTTAGTCCCATCAACAAAAATGAAGTGACTGATTGTGTAGCTGGTTTTGATTTTAGGGATCAGTCAGAAATGTTACAGGAGAGTTACACAGCATCAGCAGCACCATGGCTGATCGGAGTTTCGTTCATGGATCTGTTAAGTCCGGCTCTCAAACCCGACCGAGTTGCTCACAATCTAAAACTCCAACTTCAACAATTTTGGATCCCCTGCCTCTGTTTATCTAATATCTAATCTAATTATTCACTAATGTATCTGTCTTAATGTCTGTTTGTCTTTCTATCTGTGCATTTGTCTTATCTCACTGTGGTGGCCTACTGGTTAAGCTACTGGACTCTGGAGCAGATGGTCAAAGGCTCAAATCCCACCTCTCCCAAGTTACCACTGATGGGTCCTAGAGAAAGACTCTTAATTCACAATTGTTTGGATTGTATCAGCTGTTGTAAGACAGTATCAGCTGTTCATCGCTCTGGACAAAGGTATCTGATAAATAACATTAATCTACATGACAGCTGTGCGTCCATTAGGGCTGTGTCATACTCACAACAATGAAATCTCCCCGAATTATGATGGTTAAGCTGAGTTTTATCGTAAATGAAGGAGTAAATTAATTTGCTGGGAAATGGAATGTAATCGGTTCCAGAATGTAGGAATCCGTTCCTGAGCGCAAAATGATTGTTTTTTTAGGGCTACTTTTACATACATAGTTTGTACACATTTTTAATGGCTACTTTTACATACATAGTTTGTATGTAATTAATGATTAAAAGCATGAATAAAGCAAAAAAGCATAATATGATGATAATAATTACCAATCATCGCACCCTAGTTCTTCTTTTATGTTTTATGGTCGTTTTTATAACATTTTGGTACATTATCGCTACCCACCGGACTGGATCACACCCATTGTCCTTGGATGATCGCACCATTGAGTGTTCATCTTATTTCATATTATCTTATCTCATATGATCTTATATTATCTTATCTCATATGATCTTATATTATCTTATCTTATCTCATATTATCTTTTCAAATATTGAACACACACACACACAAATTCCATTTTAAACTAGCTTTGGTCTCAGACCTTCCAGTCTCATCCTTAACTACTACATAAACAATCAGAGAACTGATGCTGAATCAACAGATGGAAAAACACCCTGCAGGTCTGAGTGTGTGTATATGTGTGTGTGTGTGTGTGTGTATATGTGTGTGTGTGTGTGTGTGTGTGTGTGTGTGTGTGTGTGATTGAATACTGAATGCTAGGGTGAATATTGAGTGGTGTGTGTTATTCAGTGCAGAGTCGAGTCGCAGTGAATCAGTTGAACATGCTGTAAACATTACACAGACAAATTGTTCATGCCTTAATGCTGAAGTCAACACTGTGTGCGTGTGTGTGTCTGTGAGAGAGAGAGAGAGAGAGAGAGAGAGAGAGAGACAAAGAATGAATTTTTGAGGTCCTTTAACTCATGAGGATTTCTTACAGTTTAGTCAGATTGCATAATCCAAATAAAATCCCCCGTAGATGTTCCAGACTCCCTCGTCAACTGCCTCGTACAACACTGCTGTCCAGTCTCACCTGCTGTTGCACTTTTTAAAAATGTGTGCATTTGCGTAGCCATCTTCCCCGCTTCTCGCCCACTGATGTTCATTCACGTCCCTGTACTCTCATTTCATTGTGCTTTTATACCCCTAATCTAGTTGCGTTGATTGCAATGTGCTTTAGTTTGGAGGCTTTTCAGATGCTGTGTATTAAATTCTGAAAGCAACAATAGCACATGGACAGTTTACGAAAACCTTAACGCTTTAGGTTTTCAGCAGAAACTAAGAAGAGCTTCAAGTACAGGGGTGTAAATCGGGCTGGAAATTTTATCCAAAAAAAAACCTTTACATTTAATGTAATTATGCCCAGTTATTTATCCTCTGCTTTTAGGGACCGTACTTTTAATATTCAAACTCAAATGTGAACATGTTCCATAAAACACACAAACACAAATCAGTCTGATTTTTGGTCATACTAAACAATAAATAAATATTTCTTTTCTGGTGTTTAATTCTCCTGTGATTTTTCATAATTTTCTTTCATTAGAACAGATTTAATGCAGTAGTTGATTTGAGGTCATGTGGCCCAGCATTAGGTCATTTATATTTATTATGGCTTTTTCAGAGGGATTTACAATTCAAGCAGTATGCTCATGGGTCCAGCAGTGGAACTCTCGACATTCTGGGTCACATTCCAGTACCTTAATCTGTAATATATCAGCTTAAGTACGTTAGGTGTGGTATCGTGAGTCCTCTTTCCTGTAGCGGGTTCAATCGCCCTAAAAAGTCCACATTTAACACCAGATCAATTCAGTTAAAACGTCCTAAATAAATCAGGTTCGTAGGGTGGTTCGTAATAGCCTGCCGTTTTTCAATCACAGTGACAGTGAGGATTTTATGAAAAGCAGGTTGTTCTATTTTGAGGCTCAGAAATTACAAGCAGGGTTTTAGAACGATGTCAAATGCGCCGAAATCTGTTTCCTCTCTCAGTGAAAATAAAGAGGCACATGCCCGCCAGCCTGCCAAACCCACACATTTTCTCACTTACAGCTAATTATAGTAGCATATGTAGCTGTTACATGCTGGAACCAGAAGCTCTGAGAAGAAAGCATGAGTTCTGACCGAGCAGAGGGAGAAACACGACATTCAGTTCGTTCAGGAAAAGGAACATGCAGAGTAAAACCGCCGCGACCGAATTAACACCCGAATCAAAGCCAGATCAGGGTCTATAATTACTGGATGTTTACTCTAGATACAATTGCACTTTACTGGTACGCTTGTTACCAATATGCTTACTACCAAAATGGTGGATGAACAACAGTAAGAGCTGGAGAAACTATTTTCCAGACTCGGCTTTCTGTAAATAAA
The DNA here is from genome assembly GCA_034779995.1 of Parotocinclus haroldoi. Classification (NCBI taxonomy): domain Eukaryota; kingdom Metazoa; phylum Chordata; class Actinopteri; order Siluriformes; family Loricariidae; genus Parotocinclus; species Parotocinclus haroldoi. The sequence continues at coordinate 13,835 of JAUZST010006979.1, forward strand.
GATTCTTTTTGCCTATTTCTATTTCTTCAGCCATCTATCCATTAATCAGTCTGACTGTTTGATCAATCATCTGTTTAGACATCTATCCATCATTCCTGTCCAACTATCCTTATTTCTGTCTACTTATTAATCTGTCAGTCTGTCTGTCTATATCTCACTGTCTGTGTCCATCCATTCAGCTGTCCATCTTATTACCCATGTATCCATCCATCTGTTTATCATTTTATCTATCCATCTATCCATTTATCTATCTATCCGTCCAACTATGCATCCATCCATCTGTTTATCAATTTATCCATCCATCTATCTGCCTATGCATCCTTCCATCCATCTACTTATCCATCTACCATCTATCTTTCTACCCACCCACATATCCAGCCATCCATCTACCCACTTCTCCATCCATGCATCTATCTAATCTTCCATCCATCTATCCATCCATCTATCTACATATTCATATATCATCTATCTTTCTATCGTCCCACATTATCTGCCATCCATCTAACCATGCATCCATCCACTAATCTATCCAGCCGCCCATTCATCAATTACAGTTTTTCTCCATTGGTTTAGCTCATTTCTTGAAACTGAGATGACATTCTCAAAATAACATGGACAAATCCCCAAACTAACTTGCGGTTCCTCACAA
>JAUZST010006980.1:0-14483 GCA_034779995.1 Parotocinclus haroldoi
TTAAGACCAGTGGGTTAAGAGTTTAAGAGAGATTACTGTTCCTAATTGGTCTGAATGTTGTTTTTACTCCATGGTTCGATTAGCAGAAGTGCAGCAGTAATTAAACCAGCAGCTCTTTCCTCTGTAGCTGATTGGTGGAGTCGTTAGTGTTGAATTAAATTTTATATGTATATTTATTCCCTCTACTCCAGTCACTCTGTTTCATCAAGAAAGGTTTAGTTCTGTGACTTTTCTAAAAAAAAAATAAAAAAAAGAGCAGGAGCTCAATCATCAAACAGTAGAAATGAGTGGAGGAGTTTGAACTGAATTTAGATAACAGCCAGCATGGCTTTGAGCTTTGGTTCTACAGCTGGATTACAGGAGCTACAAATGAATGATGAACAAACACAAAGGGAAGACGAAAGCAAATCAAAAACAACAAGAAAATGGAGATCTGAGGAAACTAGGGAAACCTTGGATAACGGAACAAAAACCCATTAAGTGGATCCACCTAGAAAACACAATCTTAAGTTGATTAGGCTGTAACGGAATGTTTGACACTGGATCAGGATCATGGCTGAAGCACAAAGTTCACAGCCAAGCAAACCTGTTAAGCTTTAAACATCTTAGAGGAAACGTCTAAAAATGTGATTCATAAACAGGAGTTCTAACTTCTGACCCTGGACTCATCTTGAACACATATGAAACACACACACACACACACACACACACACAGTCAAAGCTGTGTGTGAGGGGAAAGTGAAGTGATTCTTTTAGAGGGCTGAAGAGCAGAGCTGTGTCGTGATACTGAAATAACAGCTAAACGGTACAAAACTGGTATCACCATACAAACACAAAGTTCATGATTCACAACCCATGGACAACATGTGCACACAAACAAACAAATTCAAAGAGCAACAAAGCAATGAGAAAGCAGAGATGTTGATCAATTAATTAAATATTAACCATGAACTGCATTAATAATTCAGGACACAAAAGTTAAAACACGGAAACGCAAGTATTCCTTTAAGTCCTTTAATAATAAAGAAAACCCATCCACCAGATGCCGGTCAAGGGAGGGTCCCCTATCACCCAGTGAGCACAAGCGCAACAAACTGGCATCCCGTCCAGGTCACGCTTGTGTCTTGTTGAGATAGACAGCAGAGCCGCCACGAACCTGAGCAGGACAAGGTGCTATAAAAACATTCCATCCCTGGTGTTAGGCTTTATCGTCTGACCATCACACTTTTATGGCTTCATGGATGTAAGCATGGCTGGATGTACCACCCTAGCTTTATGTGCATTCCTTTTAAAATACAGTGTGTGTGTTTCTTCCGAGAGGTCAGCTTTTACCTCGAGTCCCTTAAGTAAGTCGTAACCAAAACTTGCAGACTAGGTGCTTCCGTCCACCAAGGTGAACTTTCCCATTAGAATTCATTTGGTCGTTACGTGAGCAGCGAGACATTAAAAAAAAAAAAAGCTTTTACACTCTTATCCAGTCACACAACAAAAAATGCCTCTTGGTGCATGCAACACTTTAAGACCTCTAATTGTGTAGTAAAGGCACCCCGAGGTTTGAAGTAAATAAACACACGTTCATGGCCAGCAGCAGGAGCCTTCTAGAATTGCAAACTGTGCAGGGATTAGTCCAATCACTCAGCTTTCCCACCCTGGCCACCGGAGGAATGAGTGACTTTCCACATCCAGTGTTGCCCCCCGCTGGTAATACACAGTACTGTTTTAGGGTGTAGGCCTGCCACGAGAGGATCATTAGTGCTACACCTTCTTGTCATGGCAATTTCACTTATAGCGCCGCGCAAACGTCTTGGGCCACCTTTAGATTAAATATACGACTGTCTTAATAATGACCGTATATAATTAGAGAGCAACCAAAACAAACTGCTTACGATATTACAAAACTTTAATACAGACCACAGTGGGGAGGCTTTGGCGTGAGAATTTCCAACATTTCTCCACGCAGTAGCAGCATCAGGCAGCTCCATCAGGATCCCTGGTTGTACACAGTGAAGAAGCGTGACCAGGAATGCTTTTTGGAAAGGTACAAGCCAAGAAAATTACGTTTTGAGAAGGGGACCAGGGTGAAAAGGCTAAGATATTCTAAATATCTCACGAAGATTGGAATGAAGATCAGTGCTAATAGGGAGCGACGGATCCAAGTCGGACATTTTTGGGTCCAGTCGTCGACCCCATCTTACACATGGCCTTTATAGTACCCTTATGTAATGGCTGCTTAAGGCCTTTGTACAGTGCTGTACATGTGTACGCCCCCCGAAAACGGGGTGCTAACCTGGGGCGATACTTGTCTCGATAGTACTTTTAATTAAAAGGCCGTTATTGTCTTTAAGATACAGTATTGAGCTGCAGTTGGATCTTTGAGCGTTACATGACATTACAGCAAAAGACTGGGCGTGTAATAGCCGATGTGAGTCTTTGGGACTACGGCCAAAACAGGCAGAACTATCCGAAATGATTAAAGTGCTCTGATGATTAACGAATGATATTTACTCTGCCACCAAATAATACATCACAACTGACACAGGAACATCTGGGGATCCTTCAGGAGCAGCTGGAATCAAAGCCTGGGCTCACCTGCTCGGCCCAACCCTGCTGACTGAATCCGAGACCAAATGGCACAAACATGTTAGCTTCACGCCAAAGAGGAAGTACTACAGATAGCAGCGCACGTCTGCCAAACTTCTAAAGTACATAAGTGTTTTATAGGGAATATTGTAGAATATTCTGAACCATGTAAGTAAATTAGCTATAACAAGGGTTTTGAAAACTCGCAGGAAAAAGAAACAACAACGATCAAGTCAAGTCAGATTGATTTACGTTGTGCCTTTTTACTCTTTACAACATTCTATTATCTTAAAAGGCCAATCCCAATTAAGCAAGCCTAGGGTGACAGGGGCAAGGAAAAACTCCCTTAAAAAAACTCCCTAAACCAAGGCGATATATGTAATGTTTTTGTAGGAGCTTAGGAGCTTGTATATAAAAGTGGGGAGAAAAGCAAAATTGGACTTTACATCCAAGAAAGAAAAAAAAAAAAGACTCCAGTAATATCTTGTGTCTCTGTACGTCTCCTCTGTAAAAACATACTCGACCATCGATGAATACACACGCTCATTAGTATACTTATGAACACTTTGCTCTTAATATGTACATAAACTATATAGTCAAAAGTTTGTGAACAACCAGGAATGACATACAGGTCAAGGTTATTTCTTAACAAGGGCTTTCCACCACATTTTGGAACATGACTGTTAGCCCTGTCACTTTTGGCACTCCAAAGCATTTTCAAGGTGTCTGAAGGAGTCGGCGTCAAGGTCCAGAACCAAGCCAAGTTCTCCCAAAGATAGCAAGCCAATTCTTTATGGACTGTATTTAAGGACAGCAGGATTAAAAGTCGATGAACTTGTTGGAAGTCACTGGGGTAACAGCACAACCCATCCTATTGCCACGGTTTGTCTATGGAGAGTCCAGGCAAGTGCACTTTATCTCATGAATGCTGAGTGTTTCTTGAGTGACATGGCAGAGCTTACTAGTTAGAACAGGTGTCCACAAACTTTTGACCATATATTGTACTCAACCAAAATCATAACAGCTTTATACAATGTCAAGTTTAGAGTTCTCTGTTCCGATATCTTAATTCACCTGGAGACAGAGGTAGCTCATCGGTAAGCAACAGAGGGTTCTGGGTTCACGTCTCACTTTTATCTAATTCTGTTTTTCCACAGAAATGATAGGCATGCTTAATAAAGGTAACATCAATCATGTTTCAAAATGTTTAAACTCGCACTCAAAATATAAGCGATCCCACCTTTACCTAAAGTTAAATGAGTTCAGACAAAAGCTTCTTCGGAACTAAAACATCTTGTATTTGGGATTTTGCACTTTTGTTAAGCTTCTCTCTTATTTGTTTCTTAAACTAACAGCACCATTTTATTTTATGGCAGCGTGTCATAACGAGCACATTGTTCTGTACTTGTACAATGCTGTCCCATAACTGCCAGGCCATCTAACTATCTGGTAATAAAGGAGCTCAGGTTTGCCTGTGAGACGAGGGTAGACTAGGTCCCGCTAAACGCGGTAATAATTCCAGATTTGCTCTATCATGTAGGAAATCTGGAGCAACATTCAAACAAACTGATTGAATCTAATCGGATTAAATCGCATTATAAATCGTATTATCTTTAATCGCATGCCGGCGCTGACACGTTGCGTTAGATCGATGGCGCTTCAAATGTTTCGCAGCTGATTTTCATCTGCACTCGCCATCTGGTGCCTCTCGTGTCAGCGTCCAACATTAGTCAGCCAGCGCTGATGGATTCCAATCACGCCGGATAGTACTGCTTTTCCACGGTCGCCATGTCCTGGTGAAACTTTTCGCCGTGCTCGTCACCGACTGGGCCGAGATTAGCTGGCGGCGTGAATGCAGAAAATGGAGTTTCAACAACATGCTGCACTTTGTGGTTTAAGCACGTTGTCAGTCAGCTCAGTGAGGGGAAAAAAACATCCCGAGATCCTTGTGGACCAACCAAAAAAATGGCTGTCTTTTATAGTTATAAAAACTATAAAAGTGCGGTTCACAAGAGGTTTAGGCGCCACACTGCTCTGCACCGATTTGCTGCCCAAGCAGAGTGGCTGAGTTGGTTGTGCACTGCTGCAGTGTGTTGCTAATGGAGTTGCATTGCTGCTACTAGTGTTAGAGTACTCGAGCTGGACTCGGGTCTGGTCTAAGGGTAAGGTGGACTCAAAAATAGTTGTAGAGACCAACGGAGACGACATCTGACATCACGTTAATTATAAACCAGACTTCATTTTCTGTTGTCATTAAACATGAGAGAACAGAACAGAATAAACGAGTCCTTTCTTTACAGGCCTAAATACACTTCAGAACAGATTTTTTTTTTTTAAAAAAGAAAATGTTCCTGCTCTTTTTGTTCTCTGTCCAGTCACAGAACATTTTGTCACAGAACGTTTTGTGTTTAATAGTCTGACTTTTAAGACTGCAATTACGCCTTCTCACTTTACTGTGTCCATAAAATCTGAAATAATAATAAATAATAATAATTTTATTATTATTATTATTATTATTAATAATAATAACACAGGGAAACAGAAACATTTTCTTCCTAAACTAAAACATTCCCTTAGTTTGTAAGTTAAGTAAGACTAAAGTAAATAAATAATTATTAATAATATATACGGCCAAATATAGTTTAATTAGTTATATTATGAATATGATTTAATTAAAAGTGCATATTATGTATCATGGATGTAAAGTGAATTACAAATCAACAAATCAATTCTTTTCCATTTTCGGCTTTTTACTCTTGTAGAATTTGTGGTCTCGGTCACTTGGTCTTGACTTGGACTCGACTACTGAAGGTGTTGGTCTTGACTCGGACTCGATGGGCCTTGGTCTTGACTACAACACTAGCTTCTACCTGAAAAGCTGTACATGTGAATGAGTGAGGTGTGTCTGCAGAACATTTAGCAAGAAAGTTGCAAGCATCATTTTTTAAATTGTTTTTAAATTTCGCACTCAGTTAATATTTTAGACTGAATGCTCAGTAAGCGGAATTATTAATAATACAGAATTAGAAACTTTTCATTTCGTAAGGTCCGTTGTGATGATCATAGAGTTACGAGTAGGCCTTTAAATCACTCTCTCGATCTTTTTTTTTTCTCACTCACTCTGGCAGCACAGCCCAAACCACCACTAGGAAAAGGTTTCTATGCCAAGTAAACAATCAGCAGGCTTGGTTTAAAAATGACACCTCTCATTGTCCGTAAGTGCATGCGTGCCTGTTTGAATTCTGTGCGAGCTTGTACTATATGGCCGGGCTGCATTCTTGGATTTGCATTTTCTTACACAGTCCAGGTGAAAGCCCACAAAAATGCCTTTCTGTTCCCTGCGACGTGTGGCTTTGGCTGTAATTGCACACAGAAGTCCTTATCTCATAGTCTGGATGGGAAGTTTTTGGCTGCCGGCCCCAGACCACAAATACCATCTCTCTAAAGTTGCCTGGGTCACAGCAGCGGGACTGAGGCTGCGAAACGGCATGCATGCTTCCCACCAGGAGGGCCTGCCAGGAAGTTGACTGCTTTTGGTAACGTCTGCTCCCCCCCACAGTGTGAAACATATGAGCCTGAACTCCACAACGGCACATCGATGGCGTGCACAAGCTGCCAGAAATCAGCTTGGACTAATTATTTAATTCTCAGTCTGCGACGGGGTGTTTGGCCTGCTGTGTTTAAGGGAACTTGTTGGATCAGATCTTTTTTTTTTTTTCTTTTTGAATGTTGTGTGTGCTTTGCTGCACGTGCGGTTTGGCAGGTTGCGTGTTTGTTTTTCCGCAGTAATTTGATCATAAAAATGTATGCAGAGGGCGTTATCGGGGTTTAAACGTTCCCTCGCGGAGCTCATCAGCAAAACTTTTACGTGAGACTTACAGAAGATGAGAGTCTCGATTGCTTATCTAAATGGGAATAAACTCGTGCGTCCTTATTAGGCACAGGAAGGCAATAAGACTTGGGATGAAGCCCCCGATCACCTGCCTACCCAGGCTCCCGGTCTCTTTCTGGTTTCTCCAGAACCGAGAAAAACTAGTTGTGCATCTGCCCACAGGTTGCATCGTAGTTTTGTCCGAAAATCCTACTGGTTAATTGACTTTGAACTGAGACTGCTGTAGTCAAAGAAAACTGTCTTTGATTTGCTATTTCTTTGGATCAGCCCCTAGCCAGAGAAAGGAGAACTATGGAGGCTGTTTTCACTGGGTTGCTGGTCAAAATGAGATTTTCCTGATCAGGATGCCATCAGCCTGAGCCTTCGGTTTGATGCGCTACGATAAACGATTGGCGTAAATCAGCCTAAGCTTCGGCCCTGCCAAGGACGTGCTAATATCGTGCGTTTAGTAATCTCCAGAAAGTTTTATTTTATTCTTTATTTTTTATTTCCCACCAGCTGTCGTGACTGAGTGGGCTTTTTAAATCGTATTTTACAAGCCATCATTCTCCCACCGTAAGCCTGTCACTTTGACAGCCACAAAAAGAGGACGGGACACACACACACACACACACACACACACACACAAACACACACGCAAGCGTCATTTGGAATTTGGTGTTTAGTGGATCCTCGGCTTTTTGCCTGTAGAGCTTTCCCAACGCTTTCTGAGATATGTTGATCCCCCCGAAAAACTCTGGTGACTCGGTTCTGTTGTGCCGATGATGAGGACGGAAAAGAATGTGGACGCCCGACGATAGCGAAGAAGCCGCAGACGGTCGCACGCACGCAATCGTTACTGAAGACAATATAACGCCTCAGACGTCTCCAACAAGGGCCCGCCCACTGCCTTTGCGTGTGAAACTGTCGGGGCAGCTCTGGCAAACTAGCGAGGTGAAAAGTTCCAAATACTTTTTGGTTTACGGCTTTCAGTTGCTTTGACACGATATTTTCCGAACCCCAGAGACGTTAATGCATCAAACATGTGTCACCTCGACCACTTCAGGCAAACAATGAAAGGTTGTGGAGTTCAGCACAGATGGAAGGGCGGACTCGATCGATTATTGGATCGTCCATAACACGGCTGATCGTACCACGTACCTGAATCGAAACGCCACCTACATCATCGAGGACCTGCACGTTCTCACACGTACTGTTATCATTTTCGAATGTCCTGTAGCAAAAGAGCAGCGGTCCAGAGTGCTTAACCTGGGCTAGTAAGAGGAACCATAAAAAGACTTCATTCAGGCCCGGAATTTGTCCGAGTCAGAGCGCTGTACAAAGGTGGTGTTCTCGGGACCGCTTCGAATGTCCTCATTTTGAGCCTACTACTGTCTGTGACAGATCAGCAGCTGTAGCTTTGGGGACTGTTTACAACTCGGTAGTCATAATAGACAGTGCGAGGCATTTGCTATTATTTATAAGGATTTGGGTGGTGAATCTGACTCCCAGTTTAAGTTGCATTTCAGCCAAATCACAGGCACGAAGGCAAGAGCGATCGAATCCTAAATGGCACGAGCGGCAACATCCTGCCAGAAACTCATAATCGTGCAGGGCTGTGCAAAAGTCTCAGGCCACCACTGGATTTGTTGCTTTAGCAACACTTTAATGACCACTTGTAATATTTTGACCAGCGACTGAACCCGAATTTGTCAATTTGTCAGACTTTGATTCGTCTCCATAAAACCCTCTTCGACTGAGCTTCTTTACGATCTCTGTGAGCCAAAAGCACCATTTCTGATCAAGCTTTGTTTTTATCGTTGGAGAAAGTCACACTAAATACTATCCAATATCTATCCAATGATGGCTTAAGCAAAGAATTTGAGCTGTACAAGAAAAAGGTTCTAATGGGGGGCATTAATGGGAGTTCCCACTGGAAGATGATCCACTATGAATCATACTCCTGCTTCCACAATCCGCTTAACAAACAAACTTTGAGGAATTATATCATCAGGGATAGAAAAAGAAGCACATGTTCCTTATTTTACCGAATAATAGCACCTTTGGTCTCTGGTTTGCTTTGCTTCCCATTGCTGGTCCCTGACAAGGTTTACTAATACTGACCAATTATGGCCACCATTCCTACAAGAAAGTGGGGAGTATTTGATTATTTACGTGCTGTAGTATTTATGTGCTGCTTGTCTGAGATCCCGATTTCAGTGGTTCCTTCTCTTTTGACCTTGAACTGTCCCGCTGTTACAGTCCCGAGACTCACACTGAACAGCACCAAGCGACTATGGATCCGACACAGAATCGTTGGTTACAGAAGCCCTGAACATCGATTTCCTCACCGATTCTCCCCAGCACAATCACACAGGTTAATGGTATTTCTAGCCTAAGCATAAATCAGTTTTAATCACGCACCCGGTCTCTATTTAAGCAAAACGCTGTTTCAGCTGCTCCCGCCTCTGGCGCGCCGTTCCACAGCGCAATGTTCACCACGCTGATTTTAGCCTACACCTCGTACGGCCTCGAGACAACATTTAGTTTTGAGCGAAAGAGCGTGTTTGTTATCTCATGATAATGACACCTCGAGAAAACAAATATACTGTAAATTAACTCATTATCGTGGCAGGGAAACAAAGCGGTTTCAGACCGGCGTCTGGAGGAAATTAGGCCGCAATCTGAAGAAAACAACGTTCGTCATGTGGCGCTAATGAGATAAATAACTCGATCGCGCAAGAAAACAAATGCAATTATGTCATTAGCATGGGAAAATAAATAAAGATACTGTACGCGAGTCCATAGCCATAGCCATAGCGTTTTACCAGGAAGCCGCCCGCCGATCCTTTTTCGTGGGTTCGGATTATCACCGAGTTATGGCGTTACGGAGTGAACTGAAATGCACGGAGCATCCCAAAACTGCTCCTTTGGGGGTGTTTCGCCTGCCTTTCTACCCTGTACGTATTTTATATACGAGAGCATGAAAGAAAAACAAATCCGCTAATAATTCGATATAAATAACAGCTGACATGTCAGGTCCCCATGTACCTGAGTCTTATACGTGTCGCGTCGTGATGCAGCGCGCTTCGGAAACGTTTAGCTGGGCCACATGATGTTCATTTGAGCCTGAGCTGAAAACATAAACGCAAAAACCACGTTACTCAACACCGTGGTCGGTGCCAAGCTGAACCAACTGTGCCATTTACACAGAGAAGAAAAGAAAAAAAACCCAAACACCTGGGTACTTCACGCCCAAGTAGTTTATATTTATATAGGCCTAATGGATGCCCCTGTGAGGCAAAAGCACTTTAGCAGCCCTCCATCTGAGAAGCAATCACAATCGCCCCCTTGACATGGACAATAGACGAGCATCAGAAGCACCTGGCCCTGTGCGGATGATTGTTTATGATTGCAAAACCAATCCAGGAGGTGATTCATGCTTTTGCTCTCGAGCTGACAGCTCTCAGTGGAGCGAGTCGATGGTTCGAGTACTTTGCAGCCACTGAGAAGGGATCCACCTGCATGCTTAGATCTCGTATCCAGCGTTGCGTGACAGCTCTGATTTAATTAGCGGGCAAAAGTTGAGCCCGTGCTCAGCAACACAGCAATTCACACGTTTTTGCCATTAGCTGTGTTTGCTGTTCTGGTTGTTGTTTGTTGACCTATGTATGGATACAATTACAACTTTGGGTTATTTGTACGAATGCACATGGCTGTCATTACGGACGCTTAATTTTGTCGGGAAATAGAATAGTTTGTATAGAACATGCTACTATGGCTACTACCAATGGAGGAGGCCCACCAGAACAGAGCAATCAGCAGGAATTCACTCGTCTATAACAGAACGTGGAACGAAGATCATTTTATGCACGCTTCTTGAGCAGGACTTTCATGGGTACGTTTGCTAGTAATATAGCGCCACTGCAAAGGGAACCGACCCTGCACACCTGATCATTTCCCCTTTTTATGACGACCTTCAGGCAAAGCCTGATGTTCGTGCACATTAAGTGGCTGGGCCTCATTAATTTCCCAGAATTTCAAAGTACGTCCTGTGCACCGGTGAGCCAGGGCACCGACTGCAAGCGAAGCGTTCGGGTTTGCAAAGAATAAAACGTCCTCGGCGGTTTAGACTGACTTTATTATCTCCCTTAATTCGTTCCTGTTTCCCCTCGTTCCCTTTGATGTTCCACTCCTGTGCGTTACGGTAATAGGGCCTCGTTTGGTTTGTGGAGTGAAAATTGCCCGTGAGAGGATCGGCTTGTTTACGCCCTGAGGATTTTCACAGGATTGGATTTCAGTGGGAGTTTATCCCTGCTCCATTTAGAGGAAGGGAGCTCTCGGAGGATCAGGAACCCCCGTGGGTCAATCTCCTAAGCCACAGTGATAGTTACAAACACTCGTTAAACCCAAGGTACACAGAGCACATGTATGTACCTTTTTATTTAGCTCTTAAAATGCCCTTGAACTTTAGTTGGGAAGCAAACCGGCTATGTTAACTCTTCACAAACCGGGAGCTGAAGGCAAAAACCTGATGGGAGACGCAATCAAAGTTCGTTCGAGCGCTGGGTCCGGCCCAGAGTTTCAAACGATTTCTAACGATTTCAAAGGCCAAACACTCAAGGGACTATTCGGTTTCGTCATGTGGCTGTGCTCCACTGAAACTGCAGGGGGGGAAAAGTCCGTTTTAGCGTGGACTGCTGGTCAGGACTGCTTGACGTGGCACGCACATTCACTACAGAAACTACATGTCCCATAATGCCTGAGAAGAGAGGCCCTACGACTTGCAACTAGAGGGGTAGAGAGGTGCCCTTCTAAATTTTCTGTGCGCCCCAGTACAACATGTAGGCCAGATACTGGCCCCTGCCCTGACAAAAGTTGTGATTATTAGGTAAAAAGCCCAACTGGAAATCTGCATTTGAACCTAAAGCGTTCCAGAATTCACCACAGAACGAACCTTTAGGCAGATGGGCTACAACAGGAAGAACTTGTCCCGTTGTAAAATGATGTTTGTGAACATATGAGAAGCAGTGCGATAGCGCCACTATCCAAATGCCACGCCCCGCTATGCTCGCTCAGACTCCTGGATACAGGGGGTTACGGCAGCGCTGGAAATTTGTAGAGGTTAAAAAAAAAGTCGGACACCTCCGACAGAACGTCCTTCACAGCACAGTTTTCTCGTCGCGTTTTGTAAAGTACCGCCCCGCCTATTCCAAATAGAGGCTGACTTTTTACTGTAGGTCAGCGGGGCACGTTTAAAAGATCTTCGTGGATTCTTCCCATCGCCTGCTGCTTTCTCTCTCGTCTCCCTTTATGAGAGGCTGGAAGATATTAGGAAAATGAGGCCATGGTGAGGACGAGCCTTTTTGTTGAGCAATGACAGCGCTCTCAGGCTCCGTCAAAGCCGCTGCTCTCCTCCCTCGCCATCAAATCAAATGCAAATGTTTAGCGCAATTATCGTGGCAGGGAAGAACAGACATCAAGCTGAGGCATGCGAGCGGTTTACAGTTTGGGAGGGCTATTCTACGACAAATTCTCATCAACTACTAAGTCTCTCTACCACACCGACAGCGCCGCTTTGTACCTTTTTAACTTTTTTTGAGTAATGCAACTGCACCACAAAAACTAAAGCAGAAATCAAATGACGGGGCTGAACTGCGGCGCTCCTATACGAATTGACACTCTTTATGTGTATCACTGTGTGTAATTCTGTGTAATTCTGGTCAAATTTCCTGATTTCTGGTGCATCTCGTAGGTCAGCTTTTCCAGGTAACCATTTGTTGATCTGCTCAAACCACATCTTTTTGGAAGGCACGTCTGTTTTAGACCATAACAACAGAATGCACTTTCTAGCGAAGTAGAATAGAAATGTAAGAGACTAATTATGTCCTTGTCTAATGAGGGATCTACAGCATTTAAGAGATGCATTTCTGGAGACATGGCAAATTGAATGCCAGTTATTTTTTGTATGGCCAAATTAATTTCCTTCCAGTATTTTTGTAATTTGGAACATGGCCAAAAGACATGTAGAACCGTGCCCACTTCGGCGGAACATCTTGTGCAGGCAAGCCGCGGTAAGATACATCCTGTGGAAAAGTTTCAAATTTTGTTCATGGACATTAATAGAGGTACACTTAGGAAAAATCCAACTGCAAATATCTGACCAGATTCTATCATCAAATATCGATCCCAAGTCCCTCTCCCAAGTATATTTTAGGGTGTCATAATGTGAAGAGTCCATATTGGATAAAATCGTATAAAGGTTTGCAATTCTACATTCTGAACTATTCATAATAATCTGTTTCTCCAATTCGTTGAGTTAAAATCTAAAATCTAAATAGAATTTTAACATCTGAGATGCTCCGAATTGAAAGAGGAAATTAAATTCAGTCTTATACATATCTCATTCACGCCTGAATGACGGAAAACTACGTTCGTTCCTGCTGAGGGAAAGGGGACCACAGTCTTGGAAAACAAAAAAACATTGTCATGTTTCATTTTCGTTATGGCCCAGTGTTTCAAGTTTGAGAAACAATGCAATAACAATTACCGTATGGAAAGTTTTCTCAGATTGTCTTTTAATCCATATTATTGTTTCAAATAACACACTACCCTCAAAGTATGTAAACTACTGCGTGGCTGTGGTCATCTCCCCGTTTCACAGAACGTAGTGTGGATGTTAAATGGCGTATACATGTAGCTACAATCAGCAGAAAAGCCTACCTAGTGTAAAATGGGGAAATGCAAATGATTAACACTGCAGATCTAATGAAAATATTCACGTATTAATGCATTCATTTCTACCCACCGTTTATCCCTAGTGAACTCTACACTGTTTATGCGCCACTCACCACTCATGATTAGGTTTTAAGCCCAATTCTAATCCACACTAGTGATGTAAAGATGATAAACAGTATGACCTGGGCATAGATCTATCATCAGGTTACATACATTTGAAAAACTGCTGGAGCTGAATGGAGTTCAGGTGTGGATCTACTCCCTTTCACAAGGTTGTTTGGCTGAAGGTTCAAAGTAGGATCACTATAAAACGCTGGAACTTTCCAGCTAACAGGCAGTCGAGCTCTGTAAACTGCCAGTGGAATGCCAGAGCTTAGACTATCATACAGATCTAGCCCAATTTCACACAACCTCCACCCTCACCCCCAACCCCCTTTCCGAGCTTCATTGTCTTGGAATGTTTCCTGGACGCAGGCATGAAATGCTTTTGCTTCTCACACAAGTATCAGTGACTCAACTGAACTTATATTGCTTTCAATTGGTTTCACAGCAGTTTAATGATCTTCAGAAGGGCCGATGGGCGCTGGGCGAGCGCTGGCCGATTTCATTCACTTCGTATGAACTGATCAACAGCGAAAGCGGATCTTCAGCGAAAAGCTTCGCTTGTGAAAGAGGTCCCCGGCGCTACAGTGTAAAAGACTTTCAAACCTTTAGGCTTTAGAATGGCGTTCTACTGAGTGAGACACTGGACAGAGACACTGAGTCATGTGGGTTTCGGCATGGATATTAAGACATAGTCTTACATGCTTATGAGCTAGAGATGGTGGATTATGAGCAATGTATTATGGGTATTGAAAAGCTCTCAGTGGCCCTACTCATCAGTGGTGTCCAAACCTGACGACTAAGCTGAATCCTTAAACATGATCGCTAAATAAACTGCTTCTTTATGGTTTAATAGTTATTTCTGCCTCCCCGTAAGTCACTTTGCTTCAGAAGGAACGGATTTCTGTGGTTCTGTAGGTCCATCCTGCCTGTGCACAGCTTCATTTATAGACCCATTCATATTCAAAAGCATTCTCATTATTGCACCTTGTGGTATTAGCTATGTATATTTGCTAGGGATTATCTGCAATTGCAAATCATTTACCTTCTTATATACACTCCAGAAAGGAAACAGGTGAAAAAAAAGTGAGAGAGAGAGGCATACAGATAGGTAAACAGATAGAGAGAGAGAGAGAGAGAGAGAGAGAGAGAGAGAGAGAGAGAGAGAGAGAGAGAGAGAGAGAGAGAGAGA
>JAUZST010006981.1:0-39823 GCA_034779995.1 Parotocinclus haroldoi
AGGTCTTATCATGCCCTTCAGTATACTTGTTTAAACCCAGCTATCTCTGTGAATATCTATAAATATGTATTAATAAATAATTTTAACTCCACAGGCCACTTTGTTCACCATTGCACTTTAACATATTTTTACTGTGTAATTTCATTCAGTGTACATTTGTATATTCGGAATGACAATAAAGTTTAAGTCTAAGTCTATATGTCATTTTGAGGTTATTTCAGGTTTGTTGTTATTGTTTTTTTATTACTTCTTCAAATGTTTCGGTTTTAGTTTTAGATTTTAATATAGACAGAACTTGAGGCAATGCTTTTGGTGATTGTCTTTTAGGGGGAATACAAAAGTACAATTAAATCAAAACCAAGCTAAGCCCTTATGTGATCAAGGCAAGGTCACACAAATCACTGAAGTGATGGTGTACTTTTTTACATGCTGGATTTAAAGTTAAGTCTGTAGTTAATTTGTTAGACAAAGTGAAAACAAAGTGGCACAGGAAAGTTGCTGAATATATATGTTTCTAAGCGCTCAGGGCAATGTGTGTGTGCGTGTGTGTGTGTGTGTGTGTGTGTGTGTGTGTGTGTGTGTGTCTAGTGTGTTCATGTAGAATGTCTATATTCAATATTCAATATGATTATTGTAGTATGCATTACCACAAATACCTAATTAGATTTATCAAAATTTTAAAAATATGAAAACAATGATTTGACAAAATAAAAAGCATTCAAAAAGGGTCAATAAAGGTCTCAGAAAAGAGTAAAAAAAACGGAAAACGTCGAAAGAACAAATTAACATTTCAGATGACATGCATTAGGTCAACTGTCATCTCTACATTGTCAAAGTTTGAATGAGTGAGTGTGTGTGTCTGGGGGCTCTATTTAGGTTCCGTTCACCCGTGACCCTGAATTGGATAAAGTGGGTATACAGACATGGTGGGCATGGTTGTGTTTGTTTTTTAGTTGTACCTTACCTAAAACAACCCTCGTGGCAATTAAGACAGAGTGAAGGACTTAATCTCTGCCTCTCATTAAATGCAGACAGTCTTGTCACCTGGATTTTCTGAAGTTGTGCAGAGGGAAGCCTATAAATCCCATGGCTAGTCACAGACCGTGTGATAATGCAGTGAAGATTGTTTGGTTTCTACTATTCACCTGGTAAGAAGAGCAGAGCATAGCATAGCATGAGAGGCTGCCATACAATGTCTGTTTAAATCCCCTCTGAGATTTAGCAGCATAACATTGGAGCCGAACACATGGTGAATGTGGTTATATGGAGACGGAGGTGAGAGCGGTTTTAACACCTCCACATCCTCCCTGCAGCAAGTAAGCTGTTATGTTGCTGCTGAACTGTTTGCTTCACTAGGATGGACAAGAAAAGGAACTGACAGATTGTTCTGATCAAAACCCTTTTTCTCTCCTTCTCTCCCGCTATACCCAGAAGACTGTTCTACTTCCAAATCTGAAGCAGACTGACACTTTTTCTCTCAACACCACCAGCACCAGACGGCAACGCTCAGATTCAATATTTATTTGCCTCTTGGACATGCTAGATGATGAAATGAAACAGAGGAGGAGAAACTTTATGGATCCTTAGAAAATCACCATAAAGCTGGTAATTGCCCTATGAAATGGCCCCATATATCTCAGCTTGGTTTTCTTTTCTACATCTTAAATAAAAATGTATCTCACATTTCAAGTTCAGGCTATGTTTATGAATACACAGTTTTTTAAATTGGGCATGGGGATATATTTCTCCTGTTTTATCACGAATACAGACTAGACTACAACAGCCACCCACTTGGTTCAGTATTTATACATTTAGTTTCCATTGTTCCGCCCTCATGTTGTTTACGTCCGCTTGGATGAACTGCAAAGAGTGCTTGAGGCTAGACACAAATAAATTGCTCACAACAGCCCTTGATAGAGTGTGATTACAAACACAAGTAGATGTTTGGCATGTACCATAAAGTGTGCCAACAAAGTGATCTGTCTGCCTGTTTGTCTTTTCAGTGCCACATATTGGCATGCTGAAAAAATGCAAAAGACATAATTGGCAGTCACACCTGGGTACATCTGAGGCTAACGCTACAATTTATATCCAGAAAATTGAGCACACCTGGTTCTCTTAAGCAGAACCGATTAATTTGACAGATTGGATGTGATAGATTTTATAGAGCTAGAGGAGAAAAAATGGCTGAGTGCTCATCCTGCTGTTCGGTGACATCTGACTGGTAGACACGGGCATTACCATTCCAGCTTCTTTATGCAGGATTTAGAGTGAGTAACAGCAAAGAAGGGTGTCCATTAGCGCGTTGGAAAGTGTGTAGGCACAGGCGCTAAATCCTGCTAAATCAGAGAGCATATGGCATGCGTTCCCATCAACAAGCTTCAGGAGACATCAAACGAGTCATGCCTTAGAACCCCTCATACACCAAGACTGGAACATGAAAAAATTGTGGTCACACAGACTTTGGACTATGTATATACTATACTGTATATACAATGTCAACCAATTATGCATCCAAATGAAATACAGCCAATTTGGACCCTGTGTGGACTGTAGAAAAGCACCATAAAAACAAACCCATGGGCATTTAAGTGCAAACAAACCAAGCAATCCTGTAATACAGTGAAATTCCTTGCTCATGCAGGTACAATACACAAAACAGTAGATCAGACATCCCCAAAGTGCACAGTTATCAACAATATATATCGTTGATAACTGTCAGCATCTTCTATTTTCTCTTAGGCTGTTTTTAGCTGACATAAGCCAAGATTCTCTGAAGTCCAACAATGCTTTCAGAATAGTGTTAGACCACAGGCACTCCTGTTGGCCATGAAATTTGCTTAAGTCAGCATCACAGGACCCCAACTGTCCATGGCATGCACTTATAATAGCCTTGCACAACACCAGCTTAATTTCTCTATGTCATTTTATGAGTCTGAACAGATTACAGAGGATGCTTGAACAACATTACATGTATTCAAACCATATCTGTCTCCAGTCATCTCTTTAATATAAGTCTGGCTTAATATAAAAACTAGGTTTTTTTTGTCCGCAGTAAAGATTCTGATAGCAAAACCACAGACCATAGAATTAATGGATGGGCCAGTACATTTTATTTAAGATCTGGTTTAGTTTGGTTTAGAGATATCAGAATGATTGATTCTTATTTGGGTGTTCTTAAAGTCCAGCCACCAAAGCACTTTCAAAATTACTTCATAAGGATGAGGTAAAAATGGCCTGTGTCTCTCTGTTTTCTGTTCATTGATTACTACCTCGCCTCAGTGAATCACTTCCAACTTCACTCCATAATGAACGTGTCAATAGCCCTGCTCTACCACTGACTCATGCACAAGGCAAGTTCAATCCTGCTGAATCTAAAATGATGTAGAGCTATACACAATGGATTGTCTTGGAAATCTAAAAATGAGTTTGTTCCCATTGCATATTTCCACTCATGTTTAGAATAAAGTCCCTTATTTTCAGCCTCCAGAGCAGGAACATTAAACAAGTAAATTTAAAAAATATATATTTGAAAAATGTTTCGAAAGACTAATAGATAGGAGTATGCTGATATTTAAATGATATACATCTGCATTGGTACTATTGCATTAATATAGTATTCCCTGCTTAGTCATGCTGGTATTTAAACAGCCAATCACGTGTCAGCAGCATAATTCACAAAATAATTATTATTCAAAAATAATAACTGGTGGATCTAGAGAGAATGGTTTCATCTGGAACAATCACTATAGAGTTTACAATAGATGTCTAAAAACAGAAAATCTACAGTAAACAATGACTCTCAGAACTTAAAACAGTGACCAAAACAAATGGGTCTCTGGTAAAAAAAGGCCTTGTGGAAGATGGGCTACAATGGCACACATCAAGCACACTATCAGTCAAGAGCAGACTCCTGCCTGAGGCAACAGAGTCAGAGTAGGTAGGTAGAGGGCGCTCCAGTAGGCATTATGACTAATGAATGGATGTGTGTGTGTGTGTGTGTGTGTGTGTGTGTGTGTGTGTGTTTGCAGATGGATAGGCTCTAGACCCCAAGCCCAAGACCAGGATAATAAAATATGAAGAATTGTGAATAAGAATATATGTAGTATAGACTTTAGCAAATTAGGACCTCTTATTTTGGAATTGATTTATTAAGTATGCAAACATTAACAAAAATAATGTCAGTTAAGATAAACAAATGCTTACCAACTAATCAATCAAACAAAGTACATGGGTATTCACAGTCCCTCCTACCTAATGTGTTGACCTCTGCTGAAATGCGTTAAGGACAATGAATATTAAATAAGCAGGGGCATCAGCAGTCAGGGCTAATGTGTGTACATTGGTGTCATTTGGCTTTAAATGTCAGAGCCCTGTGCTCTGTGTTCAACAACTTAACAGATCATCAGCAGTGCGTGCCGTGACCCAGTGATGTCTTGCATATAGTTGTGCCTTCACTAACTGTGTGGTGCGCTGCTAAAAAAGAAGAAAAAACAGCAGGCAGTACCAAGATCAAGAAGGTATAAAATGTGAGATATATATTAATATACCATTTCTGTACAGAGGAACAAAGCTTTAGAACCCATGGTTTCTTTTCTAGTGCAAAGTCTTTTTGTGAGTAATTACACAGCAGTGTTTCACCGTGTCAATTCTGAATTTCGAAAACAGCTATTACACAGGTTAGTAAAAGCTTGATTATGGCCCTGATAAGCACTGCTTAGACATGGCCCTATAGCCTTATTCATTTGAAAGCATCTGGCCAGATGGAAAAAGACTGGTAAGAATGTTATTTTTATGTACTGAGGTGCTAAGCTTCTCCATTAAGGAATAAGCCAACCTAATACTAGGACCTCGGCTAATCCAAATTATGCATTTGCTGGTCAGATAAACCCATGCCTGAAATGTATTACCGCGTTGAGAACTGTGACATTTATATGGTAAAGACTTTCAATGCAATGCAAAGAACTGAATGGAGTTTTATTTTTTAGTAAACAAGAACAGAAAAAGACAGTTGCAACAGAATGGTTGCTGGAGATCACAGTCTAAACACATTTTTATATAGAGAAAAGACACATATGAATGGCATGAAGAAGAATTAGTATTAGGATACACTACCGATCAACAGTGTTCAAAGGCACCCAGCTGGTGACTTTAAAAGCCTGGCATATGTTCAGCACCACTTGATGTTTGTCCCAGAGAGATTCCCCACAGAAAAGCAATTATCACAAATGAATAAATTAGGCCATGCCAACTATATTCTGATATATTTGATGCAGGTTCGTTTGCGATTAGCACTCAGCTTGAATGAAAGCCTTGATTATTTAGAACTTCCTCATTCCCCAAAGGGGCATACTGCTTCTCATGGCAGGCAGCGTCCATCTTTTAATTAACACTGTCAGCACTTTCACGAGTGCGGGATATGCTCATGATCATATTGAACAAGTCACTTTTTCATATAATATCCAGTAACATATGGAGAGTAAGTACTATTTACTTGCTGTGGCTCTTTTGCAAATGGGCATCATTAATCTCTACCTCCTGTGAGACTTTTCTTAGAGCAGGTTTATTAATACACATGGGCATACAGTACTTTCTTAGACAGTAAGCAAAGCTAAATTAAGATATTAGTGCAGTGCTAACAGAAACCATGCATTGCTAACACCAGACTTTGATGCACCATCTTCAACATCAGTGGCTCAGGCTAGCAGGTCAGGTTGCTGTCTTGAGTCAAGACACTTGTGCTATGGAGAGGAACATGGTTAAAAGCACTAAGGGAAAAGCCCCATAAATTACTTGGTATCTCCTCTGCCCATTATAGGTCCATACCACATTTACATTTGACTTCTGTTTACATTTCTCTGTTTCCTAGCTTCTGCAGGAAACTTATGTAGGAACCTCTGGTGGTCACCACTGCCTGACTCCCTGCTGGCGATTAACTGAACAAGGTAGAGGGTTACAGAGACTCAGAGTCTCATAAAGTTGCGATGCAGGAAGGTAGGTGCTTCATGTGACAGGAAAGTTATTTTTTTAGCTCATACTGTGTTTGCTGTTTGGCCTTAATGATACACATTAATCTTATGAAATTTTATATATATATATATATATATACACTTGCCTTATGAGTATCTATATGTCAAAATGGGGAATATTACTAAATATATTACTAAATTTATGTATTAAATACACCTTACTATAGTAAAAAAAAATTAAGTCCTATCTGTGTGTAGTCAGCATGTCCTCTTTATGTCTGCGTAGGTTTCATCTGGGTACTCCAGTTTGTTCCCACAGTCTAAAGACATGCTTGTTAGGTTAATTGATGTCTCTAAAGTGCCACCTAGTGTATATTAGAGTATATTTGTGAGTGTATGTGCCCTACAATGCATTGGCACCTTGTCTAGGATTGTTCCTGTCAAGGCTTAGTGGATAAGAAAGTAAAGTATTTAGGATTCAATGCCATGGTCTTTAAAGTATTGTTTTTATTGCTGCAAACCAGATTTTCACAAAAAGTAAAAGGTGTGTGAAGTGTTTTCTTCCAGTTACCCCATGCTACTGTGCATATATCTGTTTAACTTTATTTGTCGGGCATATTGCGACAAGGAAAACTAACATTTCTCTTCTGTCAGTGATGTAAGCATAGAATACGTGCCATGGCATATCCTGTCTGGAGAAAGCAACTTGTGTGTTCATGTTTGTATTGTATTTCAGACATGCAGTCTAAATTAGAAATAACAGATCTAGTAGCAAATAAGTCATGGCCATAAAACAGTCCACATTACCTCTTACAAATTCTAATTTTGATTATTTTGACCACCTACAGCTGTTATGCACAGTTGCTGCTAGACTCCTGCTTCTGAGGAATTTCTTGTCAAACTTCTGCAATTATATCTTTCCTAGCACCATGCAGTGCCAGCTCAATAAAGGGAAAGACAGCAGAAAAAGTATCATTCTTTATCTTTAGAGAGTGCGGCACAGAACATACTGACTGTGAAATGGCTGTCCCAAGTCATTGAACAGTTCACTGGCTCACAGTAAGGAGATGGATCTTGATATATTGTGTAATACAGGATGGATCTTAAAATGGCCCTCTGATGGCCTTGGGCCAATGAGCAGCTTGTTTAAGCACGTCAAATAAATCACTGTACACATCTTTAATCTCCTGAGCAGAGGTATTGTGCCACAGTGGGCCAATCTGAAATAAATGCATGGGCCAAAATACAAGATAATAGTTTTGAGTTATATGGATTAAATTGTGTGATCTGTATGATAAAGGAAGATATTAACACAATGCATGGCAACATTTACAGGGGTGATAAAGCCAAAATACTAAATGCTCTGTGTTTTCATGAATCTGCTTTAACTACTTTTTAAGTTGCTGTGTTATTAGCAGGTTACGCGCTACACAGTAGAAATCAAAAACTGTCCAAAAAGAGTGGAGCTCTAATTAACAGTTTGTACTAAGCACTGACTGCAGAGACGTTTAGAGTAAAAGCCATGGCATTGTCATTAGAAAGATATATGGCAGCTAGCTTTGGATCTGGCTATCCCAGGCCCCTGAATGAAACTCAATTGCACATCTGTGGGTAAGTGGTAAACAGCCCACAAGAGAGGATCTAGGACCCAGGAGGATCTAGAGAGACTGTGTGACTATCTCTTAGTTCTTGCTCTGCATTCTTCTACCACATCAAGCTTTAGAGCAAAATATTTAGAGTTGTTAAATGCACGAGTGACAATAGGCAGGACACATGATTTATCAATTTTGATTGATAGTAGTTTTTATTAGAATGCAGTTTTTCAATTAAAGGTCAGATCCATGTTATATTGTCAGGGTAAACTCATTTTAAGTGGGAGATTTCAGTAAATTTACTAAAAATATTTTTTTAGAATGTTAACAAAGGGTTTATCATCTTTATTAAGGGGTTCCAATCATTCTCAAGTTCTTTACTTTAGTTTGTAAATTAGATATTCACCACTCTCATCACTCAAATAATGGCCAGTTTTCCTCTTGACGAATGGGACTTGGAAAAACTGCAATCTAAGAAGGATTAAATCTTGTTTGGAGACAAGGGATGCAGATTTAACACATTGTTTAGGGCTATCTAGAGTTTACCAGAGATTGTAAGAACCTTTAGAATTATACAAATATAAATATGTATTTCTACAAGACTATCCCTCATTAATATGCATCACTTCACCAGTTCTATGGATTTCTGATTTGCTTATGTGACCTTGTTCTTCTGTTAGCATTGTTTAACATGGAATTTTTGCAGTTTCTTTATGACCTACTTTAGGCAACACTAAGTTTTTTTTGTTTTGTTTTCATGTTTAATGAAGAATCACCATGAAACTTATTCCTACACCATGGATCTATTTTGGGCCAGACTGTTTTTTATAACTTCAGTCAAGCCATTTGGAAAATCACATGAATGGCAAATAGCTTTTAGTTCTCCAATCTAATTTGTTGTACATTTCCAGCATGTGTACACATCTAACATCTTATAATAGGGTCTGTTCACTGGCTGCTAGTAGAAATATCTTGTTTGCACAGTTTCTGAAAGATGCAACATGCCTGTGTCATCAGACAGAAGCAAAGGCCTCTCCACTGCCACCTTAATCACTGTCATAAACAGTACATAGCTAGATAGATCAAACTCACCCGGTGGAGCTTTTGATGGCATGTGAGTGATCACACACAAAATTTCATAGCGCATGGAAATTTGTAAGGTCAACTGGAGGTCCAGTGCATGCAAAATCTAAGATCATAAAATCCTCATGATTTATGAAGTTCCTTCCTCTGGCTTAATGAAGTAAGGCTAATTCATCCAATTTCCATCTTCAGTCTTCAGATAATTTTGAAATTATCTTAGCAATAAGAGATGCAGTCAGCAGAACCGTAGCTCATTTTTGGCTCTTAGGGAAATGCATTGATCTGACTTTTGAACAATTGCTCAACGCATATCCTCTTATCTAGTACTTCATCAACATTTAATGCTACTGTGAAGAAATAATTTGACATACCAGTCTTCTCTACTGTCAGTAATCCTAAATTGATTTTGTTTCAAAAGAACAATTCTGTATTTAAAAGAAAAAGCAAGAAATAACCACATTAACCACATTCAACCACAAACAAACTTGCTCATTTATTAATTGAGAAAAAAGTATTACATATCTTTAAGTGCCAAAAAGATTTGAAGCGTTTCTCTCAGTATTTGGTATAACCACAGATATATCTGCCATTGTAGTATTGTGTATAGTACACTTTGGTCTAGACATTTCTGGGAAACCATTGCTGTGCTTAAGTGAGTATTATCCTGCAAAAAATGCCAGTTTGAAGCCAAGGGGCAACACAGGTGGCCACATATCACTGATTTGTTAGTGTACCTCATATCACTACATATGCGATGGCTCCCCACAATATCACACCAGCAGCTGTTGCTTCAAAAACAAAGGCAGGACTGAAGCCATGATGCCTTTATACTCAAAACTGACTGTTGTCATGTTCCAAAGAGAACCTTGATTTGTACAACATGTTACATTTTACATGTTACATTTGTACAAAATGTTATTCTGCTAAGGTCCAGGAAATAGTTTGGGTAGAGACAGGAGTTGTAGTAAATGTGCCACCTGTGTCTGGATGACTGACAACAAAACTGTGGAAGCAGTTCATGCTTGTCTGTAGATCAAACTGGACTGCCTGTTTGTGGTCTGTCTGTGTGCCCTCACAGAACCTCTGTTCCCAGCACCTCCTAACAGCTAGGTCAGAACAAAGTGGATGGGCGGTAATTCATCGAGAAACACACCCCCTTTCAAAGACCAAGCATAATGCTATCGAATACATCATAAAAGCATGTCTATCAGCAATGAGAAATCATACACCAAGAGGTAAACTACCCAGAA
The DNA here is from genome assembly GCA_034779995.1 of Parotocinclus haroldoi. Lineage (NCBI taxonomy): Eukaryota > Metazoa > Chordata > Actinopteri > Siluriformes > Loricariidae > Parotocinclus > Parotocinclus haroldoi. Next base: position 9,895 of record JAUZST010006981.1, read on the forward strand.
GCAGCCTCAGAGAGACTTTTTGTAGACAGTGGGTGAGTATTTTTATTCCCTCTTGTGCTAAGATTGGATTGGATTAACCGTTCAGTTGCTGCCGACTCTTGGTCACTTAATGGATAATCGATCTCCACACATTTCTGTATTTCATCGATGTGATCCATGAAGTATTTCGACAGGATAGTGGAATAGTTTGCCATTGCTTTCTCCACCCCCCATTTATCTGGGCTTGGGATCGGCGTGCAGCTGTTTCCAGTTACCTGGCTGAGGTGTTTGCATACGCAAGTCAATGAAAATTTAGAGACACCAATTAACCTAAGACACATGTCTTTGGACTGTGGGGAAAAAACGGATTACCCGGAGTAAACCCACACAGACACAAGAAGGACATGCAGACTCCACACAGAAAGGACCCAAGCCGCTCCACCCTGGTATTGAACTCCGGACCTTCTTGTTGCGAGTCAGGGGTGCTACCCACCCACGGTGCTGCCCCCAGTGGCTAATAAGACTACAACTGTAATCATTTACATATCTTCCTGTGACTTAAATGCATTTCTATATGTGTGCTTTTTTATTTTTGTCAATAAGTGTATGTACTATTGGATTGTTTTCATTAATAAATAAATGATTAAGTATAATACCGTGTCTTATTTGTTTAAATGCTACAACTGATACGTGAAGCACATTTAAATCTGATGATGTTTAAGAACATATTTTTGCAAAAATACAAAATATTCTAAAGGTTTCACAAAAAACAAGATAGGTATACAAGATAGGTATACAGCTATATAAGTTTACATAACTGTTAAAGTTTCATACGTAATGAGCATTTTCTTAAATCTGACATTTTACAGCAGGGATTGTTGATTATTTTCGGTTTTATGCATGTGTTGGCAACGGATTAAAGCTAATTTCTGTCTTTGTAAATTAATTTATTGAATTAATTAAAGTTAACTGGGGAAATATAGCTAATTTCGCTAATTTCCAATTAAGGGATTAACATCATTTAGCAGACACTTACACGTTATTCTGATTGATGTACCATTGAGCTGGACCATTGTGAGTTAATTGTGTTTACACAGTGGTAGTTTGTTAGAACTGGATTTCAACTCACCAACTTTTGAATAATGATCCAGGGCATTAACCATTTCATGCAGCTGTTTTTTTTACATATTTAAGAGCTTAATGCAAGTGAGTAGGTGCGGATAAGTGGTCGGTCTTGACTTGATTCAGTGGAAATCAGTACTCATGAACAGCCTCAGAATCATGTGTTACTGAAGCACCATCATGACAACATCATGACAAAATGTCATCCACACTGAGGTTTTGTACAGAACATGTGTTTTTTATTTAACTGGTCAAAATGCCTGCCTGTCAAAATGTATTACTGTCATTGTGGCTTGAAATTATGTCAGAGCTTGTTATACAGACACATTTATACCAGAGCTATAGTAAAATATATGTAACCAGTGGTTCAGTCACTAGCATCAGAGACTAGCATCTTCCCTAGGGTGTACAGAAAATGGTGTGAAAATTAGAAAAATATTCAGAGAGCAGAAGTTATCTGAGTGATGCCTAGTTGAACATAAGCCAGGTTTAAGCTAATAGAAAGGCAAGCAACTCAAATAACAACTAGTTACAACTGAGGTAGGCAGGAGAGCATATCTGAATGCACAAGATGTCCAACTTTGAAGCAGATGGACTACATCAGCAGAAGACTAGGCCGGGTGTCACTTCTGTTAGCTAAGAACAGTCAACTAAAACTAAAGCAGGTGGCAATGGAATAGAAGACAATAGAAGATTGGAAAAAGGTTGCCTTGTCTGATCAGTCTTGATTTCTGTTGCAACATTTGGATGGTATGGTCAGCCGTTCACATTAAACAAAATGAAAGCATGGATACATCCTGCATTGTATCGGCAGTTCAGGCTGATGGTGGTGGTGTCATATGTAAACACCACAGCCTATATGTGTATGAGTATTGTTGCTGACCATGTCCATCCTGTTACGACTACAATGGTCCTTCTTCAGTGGATCCTTTAATGGCTACTTCCAGCATGATAACGTGACATTTCACAAGTCTAAAATCTCAAAACTGGTTTGACTCATTTGAGTACAGAGCAATGAGGAATGGCACATTCACATCACGGATGTGCAGTTGACAAATATCAAGCAAACTTGTGACGCTGTTATGCTATCATCAATGTTTCCAGCACCTATACCATGACGAATTCAATTTTTCTGAAGAAAAAAGGAAGACAAACACAGTACTAGCAAGGTGTACCAAATAAAGTGACTACAGCAATTTATCACAGCACTATTTGTCAAATTGTTATTGACGCATGCAGACAGGATAGCTTTTTACAGTTGGTGAAGATTAGATGGGGGTACTGTCCTGAACACCTTAATGCACCTCGCCAAATGCTCAAAAAATATGAGAAGATAAGATATGGGTGGGAAGTGTGACTATATTACCTTTGTGGCATGGCACACTGTCCTGCTGAAAGTATCATAGAGTAAAGAGGTGCCATAAAGATTAACTTGGTCAGTCACAATGCTTGTTTAATCCCTACTGTCTAAACACCCATCTACAGGATCCAGGGTATACCAAGAAAACTCCCTCACATCATTATCCACCTCCACCAGGCTGAAATGGTTACACCCGACATAAAGTGTTTATCAATTCTGCTTGAGCCAAATTCTGACCCTTCCATCAGCATGGTGTGACAGAAATCTGTATTCAGCGGACCTGGTGGTAATTGTCCACTGCTCAGTGGATCCACCTTTTGATTATTTTGCTCACCAGAGTCTTTCTTTTACATTGTTCTAAGACAGCAATGGCGCTCAAACTGGTCTTGTCTGCTTGAACTTGTCTGTTGTTACAACCTGTCTGTGTTCAGGAACAATGAGTTGTCAGTTGGAGCACTAGCATTGTATTCAGATGCAATTTGCTTGACTGTGAATGATTTTTGACATCTTCCTATGACCCCTTTCATTGAGGAGTTGATTACATCCACAGGAAGTCTTTTTGCTGAATGTTTTTCCACAGTCATGCTATTGTGGGTTTGTTCTCAACAGTTTAGTACGAGAAAACCACCTATGGTTGGCAGGTTTCACAATACCGACTCTGGCTAATCTAGCACTGATAATGTCTTGTTTGAAGTCACTCAGATCGCTACATTTTCCCATTGTGATAAACTGATCCAAATCAAACTTGCTCAACTTGTTTTTATTCTTCACCCTGTGGTCACACTTATTATTGACACACAGTATCTCTGTGGAATGGCAAGTGTCTCGAATGAAGTGGTCATGTACACTGCTGCATTGCTTTCTTTCTCTCTCTCTCGCTTTCTCCCTCTCTCTCTCTCTCTCTCTCTCTCTCTCTCTCTCTCTCTCCCAATCACAATAAGTAACTTCATTTGCGTAATCAAACAGCTTTCTTTAACTTTTCATTTGATTTTCTGATAATCTTGTTTATATATTGAGTCTCAGCTCCCTCCAAAGATTTTCTATTGGGTTCAGGTCTGGAGACTGGCTAGGCAACTCCAGGACCTTGAAATGCTTATTATGGAGGCTACTTAGTTGTGTGTGTCAGGTCACTGTCATGAAGAACAACCTAACTATGACCCATCTTCTGTGCTCTTACTGAGAGAAGGAGGTTGTTGGACAAAATCTCACTATTCATGATCCCATCTGTCCCATTAATATGGTGCAGTCGTCCTGTCCCTTTTGCTTGAAAGAACCCCCAAAGTAAGATATTTCCACCCCCATGCTTTATGGTTGGTAGGGTGAGTTTAGTTCATACCAAAAAGCTCTATTTTGGTAACCACATGACCTTCTGCTATGCCTCCTCTGGAACATCCAGATGGTCACTCACGAACTTCAAAAGGGTATGGGCATTTGCTGGCTTTGCCCTGCAGGATTTTAATTTATGACAGCATAGTGTGTTAAGTTTGTGTTTGAGACTGTGGTCTCAGGTCTCTTCAGGTCATTGAACATACCCTCTCGTGTAAATCTGGGCTGATTCCTGACTTTTCTCAGAATCATCCTTACCCCACGAGGTGAGATCTTGCATGCAGCTCTAGGCCAAGAAAGATTGGCAGTCATCTTGTGATGCTTCTATTTTCTAATAATTGCACCAAAACCAACAGAGTTGCTTTCTCACAAAGCTGTTTGCCTATTGTCCTATATCTTATCCCAGCCTTGAACAGGTCTACAATTGTGCCCCTGGTGTTCTTAGACAGCTTTTTGGTCTTGGGCATGGTGAAGAGGTTGGAGTGTGATTGATTGAGTGTGTGGACAGGTGTCTTTTATACAGCTCTCCTAATGGATTTTTATCATGAACATAGAATCATATCCATTTGTATTTTTTTGAAATGTTCTTTTTGTTCCTCGTGTCAAGATATTTAAAGACAATTCAAAAGTGAGAACACTCTGTGCTAGGACTCATCATTTTTCTATCAATGCATATACATTTATATTCCCTTTTTCAAACAGTTGCTCTAAGTCCAAACACCGTCCTTTCATATGTATGATTTATAGCAGATGTATGCTATATCCTTGCTAAGGAATAATTATTTACTATGAATACATTAACTGCTCAGACTGTCAGAATGACTCCATCGTTGTTTAATTCCATATAATATAATAATATGATATGAGGAGCAGTTGGTTGCAGTGTTCAAGGTGCACAATATGTGAGAAATCTCTGAGGCTTCTCTGTGCTCTCCTTGTTTGCTGTAGGCACACAGCTAATCTGCTGTGATTATCACCCCTTTAATAGGTCCATGTATTTTAACCAAATAATGACGACACCTCACACAATCCCTTCTGTGAATTAACCGAATCTCACTAGCCTCCTACGTAACAGTTGGTTTTAGTAAACCTAAAATAAACTGGCCAACTGTGGCCTGCACAGACATTTCATTTGGGAAATGTTTGAATGGCCTGCAAGTATTGATTGTTTGAATTATTTATCACGTGAAATTGTATTAAAACATTTGATGAATTAATAAAGTACAAATGTATTTTCATGGGGTTCCTGGAGGTTACAAATATTTTACTTATTATTCAAAATAAAATATGTATACTTATTTAAAACTCATCCTTATTAAAATCATGTGATGAAACTACTGGCAAAAAAGGGATGTATGCCCTAAAGCAAACTGAACTCATTCATGATCTTAATTAGAAAATCACAACCTGGATGTAGTGACACCATAGCATGGGTTAATAGCTTGTTAAGTTTACTCTGCTCTTCTTAATCAAGTTTATGGTCATGTCCATTCTGTTTATTATAAATATTTTTTAACACTTGTGAAAAGTGTTAAAACACTTATTTCCAATCTGTTGGGGGATGTTGTGTTCCTAACTGCTACAAATATGACTTCATAAAGCGCTACAATGTTTGGTTTGGTAAGATTTTGTGCTAGCTGATATTATGAGGTCTGCAGTTTTTACACAGAATAGAGGAAACAAATTACGGTTGAAACCCTGCTTTCCAAACTCTAATTGTCCATTTACAATTATACCATACGAGGTATTTGATCTGAACCACTAGCATATTATAACATTCAGGGAAATAACAGAAGTAAATGCCATTATGAATTGTTTACTTTTTATAACTGGACCTTCCGCTTTAGTTTTATTCAGTGTTTTAATTAGGGTTTTAATCAGTGTTTAATTTAAATTAATTATCATATGCAGTGAGAAAACATGCATCCACACAGGGCTGTACAAGTCTTGGTTGGGACCCTGCTCATTATAGAAGATTATTATTAGATTCTTAAATTTTTCAATATATTATTTAATGTGAGTACAACTTTAAATATACATAAATCAGTTAGAAAGCTGTGTAGTTAAACAATGTTTTCAAACTGCAAAGATGTAACTACAAATGTGTATCTTCTAGATATAGTCAAGAATAGTTACAGAATAGAAAAGTCACAAAATGGATAATGAAATGTAATGTTAATGTTATCTTGCATGCTTATACATTTTCTCAAACAGTGACTGTGACAGTGAAAAAGAAACTATAATATTGATGCACAGGTTATGAGCTACCTTTCCTTCTGCCATTTCTCACCACCCACCAATCTGTTTTATACTCAAACTCACTTTCTCACACACACACAGACGCACACACGTTCTCACACAAAGAGTCAGTCAGGCATGCAGAAACTAACAAGGGATTGAGTGTATGACATGACTGAAAGGAAAATTAGTGTTTGGAGTTATTTTGTGCCCAGCATAATAAGATGAATTACTAATTTGACACATGCCAAATTATACAATAGTGGGGCAATACCACAAATCTGATTAATCATATATACAATACAAATTAACCTCATCAATGAGCTGGAACAAAGGAGTTTAGAATTAGAATTTTTATAAACAGAGTCTGGGGAAGACAGGTAGTAGATGCAACATTATATAATATTAGGTGATTTAAAATATTAACATGTTACTATCTTATCTGTTGTCATTCCTAATATATAATAAATATTTAATTATTGATGATGTGTTCTAGCAGACATGAAAAACAGCAATGTAAATGCATGTGATACATACACACACATACGTGTGTATATATATATATATATATAGAGTTGTTTTTTTAGTATGCGAATCGATTCATCGGTTTATTGTTTGAAATATTATCTGAAATAACTGATGTACGATAGTATTAATATGATGTGGAGAAAGTACAACCAAATAACGCGTAATATTATAAATTTGTATTTGCTATACTAAAAAAAAATGCAGCCATAACCTGCATAATAGACATTATCTGCTCTATATCTCCTAGTGTTTGCAGGTAGGTGTCAACTGTAAACACCCACAAAGCAATGTGCATAGTATGTGGTACAAAAAGAATTTGGCTTGTGAGTGAAGAAATCCATCCTCAAAAAATCTGTATTTTTCAGGAAAATATGCAGAAACCACCCATGGTTTTTGTGCATTTCTAAAAGTCTTACTGTCCACAAAATTTCAAGATTTATCCAGCATGTCTGCAGAGCAGTGTTATCCAGAGACCACTAGGTCACACAGACACTGTTGTGTCTGACCCAATCATACCAGAACAACACACACTAACACACCACATCGACAGTGTAACTGCAGTGCTGCGACTGATCAACCACTCAAATAGTAATTGATCTGCCCTGATCCTGACCAATAGAAAAAGAGTTAAGGGGACTAACAAAGTATGGAAACAAGTCGGAGACCGTTTGTTTGCCAGAGACATTTGTTTGTTTGTTTGTTTTTTTTATTCAATGTCACAATCTGCATCAGTGGCCATTTAAGTGACACACAAGGTTATATCTACACACAAGTTTATATCAGGACTAGTTTTATACACTCAAGTCAATGCCAATTAGAGTAATCAATTAACCTAACAAACATGTCTTTGGACTGTGGGAGAAAACCGGAGTACCCAGAGTAAACCCACACAGACACTGGAAGGACATGCAGAATCCACACAGAAAAGACCCAGGCCGCTCCACTCTGGGATTGAACCCAGGACCTTCCTGCTCTGAGGTGGCAGTGCTGTACACCAAGCCACCATGCTGCACCCATGACTGTTACATACTGGCAAAAATGCTGAATGTATTGGCTAAACAACTTTGTTAATCATTAGCACCAAATTTCCACAAAATAATGAGATAGCGTTTAAGTCTGACGTACAAAAGTTCTTATAGGTGTATAGTGGAATCTCCCAGAAACATGCGTAATAATAATAATAATAATAATAATAATAATAATAATAATAATAATAATAATAATAGTACACGACAAGTATGTGAACAACTGTGGTCACAATGCAGTCAGTTATCTACGCTAACATGGTTAAACAGCAAGTATATCTCCAGCCTTAGAGTGTGCATTACACTGATGAATGCAGCTTTTCAACAATACATTTAAATATAGGTTACAGATACTTTAATAGCATACAATAGCACAATAGCATACAATAGTAATCCTTAACTGTCAGGACTGCAAAGGTGCAACCAAGCATTATGGCACTAATTTACACTCCAGGGAGGTTATATCAGTCAAACCCTATATACATGCTTTTGTTTAGTTAGAAGGTGTATGTAAATGTTCCAGAAAGCATATCCTTTGAGTCTTGCTTAGGTTTAAGTTAGTTCTCACCACAATCTAAATGGGTATATAGTTTACATTTCCTGAATTTAAATCATTCCAGAAAGTGGTTCAGATAGTGAACATTTAGATAGATCACGTTCCATCCATAGTGTTCCTTACATCTACTACTTATAATGTGTTGTAATTAGTTCCTGAGGTCAATCCCTAGCTAATGTGCCAGGGTATAAGTACAAATGCCTATGTAAAACAATATTATGAAATTAAAAATGAAAAGGTGCAGCTAGAGGCAGGGTCCCATATGGATTGGCATGTGCTGCATAGTTATTCAGCATGGAATTCAGTTTCTCAGATTGAATTTTGGGATGCTATTTATTAGAGCCAGGACAAGTTGTTCAATTAGTGGTTAACACTGTTGTCTCACAGCTCCAGAGATCTTTGGTTTGATTCCCAGCCCAGACTCTATCTGTGTGGAGTTTGGATGTTCTCCCCATGTCCTCAAACATTTCAAATACTTGCATTATTTGAACTGGTCTCTCTTAAAGTGTCATAGTGTGAGTAAATTAGTGTGTGAGCATGAAACCTGCACCCTGAACCTTGCTTACTGCCTTGTGGCCTGTGCTGTCAGTTAGTTCCCTGTGACCCTGAATTGGATTACATGGGCATAACATTTAAAGTATTAATGAACATTCACTGCAATTGACTGACAGTGTCAGTGCACCAGTGGCAGAGCACTAGTGGAATCTGTAGGCACCACCAGCTGGTGGCAGGAGCCTTCTGTCCAATCAAAGAAGGTTGTCCTGTGAACTACATTGCTCAGAAGTCTTCAAATTTAATTTGCCTTCTAGATCTTTTATTTCATTGCAGACAGTATGAACCTGAACTATTTCATGTTTTGCCTGGTTAACTTTATTTTATTTGTTGACAAACATCCATTCTTGCATTTCAGGCTTGCAATAAGCTTGCCCTAAAATCTCACTGCACTTTATTTTTGCATTACTGCTGCCAAAAATTTAATTTGCCAATGGCACTGACAAAACCCCATACCATGAAAGACCCTGAATTTTGGACTTGTTGCTGATAACAATCTGTATGGCGCTTTTTGTCTTTAGTCGAGAGCATTTCCAATGTGAGATAGTCCATCTTAGATGTCTATTAGCAAATTAAATGAAGAGAAAAAGTGAAGAAAAAGACATCAGAGAAAAAGCAAATGTAAGAAACACTGTGTTTCTGTACTCTCCCATTTTTCCCATTAAAGGATTTAAGGTTGTATATAACATATATGGTACATCATTGTAAAGGACATTATTTGATCCTTTAAGCTTCCTTAAGGCTGGCTTTACCTCTCCAGCTACCAGAGGGTGAAACAAGTAGCATTCTGTGCCTGGGTCATACCAGCCACCTAAGATGACAATACGACAATACTGGAAATATCCTCTACTATATGATAAGTATATTATAGTATAGTATAGTATATTAGTATAATAGTATATCCTGGACTATATTATAATAACAACTTTATGTAACTCATGCTTGTTTTTTATGACAAATAAATGAACATATGCCCATGCATATTAAGTAGTTTATTCCGAGATGTCGATAGCAATTTCCCAGAACACGGATTTTGTCCGTGCTCCTATATTCAGTATATACATGCTGTTTTTCCTTAGTTCTGATTTATGATCCTATTCTATGAACATTTACTTATCTGTTTGGTTCTTGTCTTTGCAATTCTAAAATATTTGCATGTCTATGCAAAAATGCTATCATTTTTGTTTGTTTTATGTTCACCTGTGAGCATCAAATTATTTCTCACTGTGTTAATTGGCAGAAAAGAAGGCAACTAACAAATGGACATGGGCATTCATTGCCATTGCTTTGTAATTTAGCATGTTTTTGAAGTGATTGGTTATTACAGCACCACTTGAAACACCTGGCCCTTATTAGTTTTCCTAATGCTAATAAACACAGGTTTTAAGGGTTTATAGCTGAAGAAGACATGCAAGAAATGCAGTGGCAGAATGGATGCAGGAACCTCATGTCTTTCATTATTAATAAAGATGTGACAACAGTTCCAGCCTGACACCACCCCCCCCCCCCCAACACACATACACACACACACCAACACAGCCATAATGTGCAGCTGATGATAGGTCTGATGATGCACACCATGAATTGTTCTGTTGTCACAAATACACTAGTGTGCACACATGCACACACATCATCCATCCATATACCATAATTATTCACAGTGCTTAAAGTGTTCCCAGTCTGATACCAGGATCACATTTGTTAGGTAAGTCTAGCTTCAGAACGATAAAGAAGTAAGGATGGGTAAAAAGGGAGTGAAAGCTCAGAGCAATGGAATGAAAGTGCTGGAGCCTAGAGTGGTTTAAAATTACTACTTGAGACGACAAACTGAGAAGCAGATGGATCGAAATGCTAATTTTACACATCTCATTACTGGTCATTTCTAAGCCTTCTTATGTTTTCTCAAACATGCCATTCTATAGAGAAAGATCCATCAGTTCCACATCTAACCACATATACAATTTCACTTTGCACATCTAAATTTTTCTTGTTTTATTCAACATCAAAAACACTGGCTCACATTGTTTTATCCCTATATCTATTATAAAATCACAGAAATCACCAATTAGTGTGCACTTTTGTAGACGTCTTTAATCTCCCACTAACAGACGTGAAAGTCATAGCGTGATTCAGTGCACCACCATTTTTACAGTTCCAAAGGAAAATTAAAGCTGTCTCTCTCAATGACTATTGTCCACTGTCTCTTACCCTCATTACAAAGAAATGCTTTCAGAGGCTATAAACGGGGCATATTAAAAGTATTGCATATTATATATTAAAGAGGCAGGACCCATTCCAGTTTGGCTAGCACCCAAACCGGATTAAATATATGCTCTTTAAATCCCATTGGCACATTTCGTTTATTTATTTATTCATTCTCTTAAACACTTAATCCTGACCAGGTTCGTGGGAAATCCAGTGCCAGCTGAAGGCACAGGACACAAGGCAGGAACAACCCTAAACAGGATGCCAATCCATCGTTTAAGGCACATGCAACCACATATTTGGAACGTGGACGGAAACAAGCACCCGGAGTAACTGAACATGCATAGGGGGAGGACATGCAGACTCCACACAGACAGAAGCGGTCTGGATCAGACTGGGAATGCTGGGGATGATCATAGTTAACACTTTTGCCTTGTGACATGGTGCTCAAAGCATTGTTTATCTCGACATTGCTCCTGGATGGTTGGGAAAAGTTGTCCTTTGAGGTTGCTATGATATAATTCATTCATTCTTATTCATTCCAGTGTTTTTAGGCCAAATTTGAATAAATTCACTCCCCTGGATGAGAAGCAACACCACACATGAATGGTCTCAGGATGCTTCACTGACTCATGGTAGTGCTTACCTTTTCTTGTCAAGGCAATCGTTTCTCCAGGTGTCCCAATCTAAAGGGGGCTTCATCAGAGAAAATGACTTTATCTTAGTCCTCTAGAGTCCAGTTCCTATACTGTCCTGTCCTTATTGTTTTTTTGGCGATATATGACTTCTTTGCTGCCATTCCTGACACCAAGCCACCCTCCAAAAGCTGTCATAAAGCCTTTTTCCCACTGTACATTTAAATGCCCTCTGCTATTCCTGAGCAAGCTCTGCACTAGTGGTGACCTCATCTTGTAGTTGCATCCTCTTTAAAAGACGTCTTGATGCTTGCTTGACATTCTTGGGTGCATTGCAACTCTCTTTAAAGTTCTTAATGATTCAATAAGTGGTTGATCAGGGTGATGTCCTTGCCTGTGAAACCCTTTCCATGCAATGCAGTGATGACTGCACGTTTCCTTGGAGGTAACCATGGTTAGCAGAAGAAAACTACCGTTTTAAAGCAACCAGTTTGTTCTTCTAATCATCATGACACAGTGATATCAGCTTTCTTGTCTTTATTAACCTTTAACGAGATCATCACTGTAATGATGTTAGCAGGACATTTTGTAGGGCTGAAATGCAGCAACATTTGTGAGCAATATTTGTAATTTCTGTGGCATGGAGAGGCTTACCTAGAGCTCATATAAATTGCCATCATAAAAAAATTGATGCAGAAAACTTTGTGAACACCAAAATGTGTGCCATTTTCAAAACATTTAGCCTTGACTGTGTTACAATCAAGCAATAATTGTAATTTTAATGGAATATAAAACTGAATATGCAAACAGCTACTGCTTATCAGCAGCTTTACATCACTTATTTTAAGAATCATAAAGCAGGTCACATGCCAGATTGAATCAAAATTGACAGAGGGGAGACCACTCTTGGGTGTCACTATCAACAATAACTATGAATTGACATGGCATACTCTAAATAGTAAAACATTTAAAACACAATCTTTCGTTACCGTTTCTATTTCATATGTATAATAGAAGGCAGGTGTTTTACATTGGGCTGTGTTTAATGTTGTGCTTAACATGTCTAGGTGTATCCCAGAGGTGATCCTAAAACTCCATTACATTCTCATATGCTGTGAAGGGTGATAAGATGATAATTTAAGAGGTGCCATGTGGCACAGCAGTTAGCACAGTCACCTCACAGCTCCAGTGTTGCTGGTTTGATACCGACCTTGGACTTTATATGTGTGAAGGTTGCATGCATGGGTTTACTCTGTGCTTTGGTTTCATTCCACATTCCAAAGACATGCATGTCATGTTAATTGATGCTTTTAAAGTGCTCTTAGTGTGTTTGTGTGCATATGGGTATGTTGAGTGTGTGAGTGTATGGATTGTCTAGGGGTGATGCTGTGTATAAGTGGTCAATACTGTACCTGACAGGAGGAAAAGTTTGGAATTGTACCCTTCCCAAATAAAATAAATATATGCGTTCTTCTGTCTCCACAGATTTAAGGTACAAGATCTCACAAAAGTGAGTACACCCCTAACATTTTTGTAATTATAGTAAACTGTAGTCTCATGGGACAACACTGAAGATATGACACTTTGATACAGTGTAAAGTACTCATCCTACATCTTGTATAACTTGCTGTGCCCTTGAAATAACTTTAATAGCTAAACCACTGGCAAAAATATGAGTACACCCCTAAGTAAAAATGAGTACATTGTGCCCTTTTTCCTCCCCGGTATCATGTAACTCATTAGTGTTACAAGGTCTCAGGTGTGAATGCAGAGGAGGTGTGTTAAATTTGATGTTATCGCCTGCACACTCTCTCATACTGTTGAATAGAAGTTCAATGTGACACCCTAAATGAAGGAAGGTAGCCAAGTCCATACAACAGAACAGGTTCCACTCAGGACAGGCCTTGCCATGGTAATTCAAAGAAGTTGCGTGCACATGCTCAGCATCATATTGAGGGATTGGCTTTTGAAAACACGCACTGTATCAAACTGGTCTGCATGGCTGTCATCCCAGAAGGAAACCTTTTCAAAAGAGGCACAAGAAAGATCAAAAACGGTTTGCTGAGGACATGGTGTCTTGTCTACATTTGTGTTATTTAGTAGACTCCCTTATCCAGAGCGGCTTATAATTGACACATTCTTACAATACATGCAATTGCGGGTTAAGGGCCTTGCTCAAGGACCCAACAGTGACAGCTTCTAAGGGGTCAGTAGTACAGTATCTTACCCACTAGGCTACCACAGGCCATACAGTCTGCATGCCAGTGGTGATTGGAATTTCATGGTTTAGGGCTGCATTCAATTTAATTCAATTCAATTTTATTTATATAGCGCTTTTTACAATGTAGCATTGTCTCAATGCAGCTTTACAGTAATACATTATCTAAAAGGCCAATCCCAAGTTGAGCAAGCCTAGGGCGACAGTGAAAAGGAAAAACTCCCTCAAATGGTAGGAAGAAACCTTGGGATGAACCAAGACTAAACAGGGAACCCATCCTCCATGGGCAGCCTAGATGTTAATTAAGTAAATACTAAATGTATATTAAATCATAGGAAAATGAGTTTAAAATAAATAACAAATTATTAATATAATTTAAATTAGTAGTAGAAAAAAAAATAAGAAATAATTCAAATTATAAACCAGCTCAGAAAGATCAGCTCTAAATCCCTCTGGATGAAAACAGTAAATGTAAATGAACCCACAGTTTAATATTCAGTATTCAGAGTTTGGATGGTTCGAAGAAATCATGAATAAGACCCCATGTTGGGCTCTAGCACTACTACAAAGAGAGGTAGCTTATTGATTGAACTACATTTCCCAGTAGCGAGGTGGCCGTCTCCTACTGTAATTAAAAAACCATGGCTTCACATTGTAATTGAGGCTCTAAACAAAAGCAAAAGCATAAATATGGCTTTAGTCATTGGAAGCGAGTTCCTGGATGGCTTGAGGAATATGGTTTTTTTTCAGCCACGATCCATTACAAATTGCTTTTAAATGACTTTGGTTGTTGCTTATCTGTAATTAGTTTGTTTGTTAGGAATAAGTTGTTACATTTGAAAGGGATTTCATGCCTTTATCCCAAATGCCAGATAACCCAGCTGGGGGCACAGTTTTCATGTAAATGGAGAAAGAAAATGGTGCTCCCTCACTTATTAGAATAATATGATTTTAAAACCCCTTTCTGCCATGGCTTTTTGGTTTCAATTGGACAAATTTCTTCACTGTGATTGAAACAAAATGATTTTTATCTTACTTTCTCCACCTTTAATTGAAAATCATGAAGTCTGCAGTATACCAGATATCAATGTTTCATTATTATTTGTCATTTACATTAAAAAGCACTGCATGTACATTCTGAGCTGTGCTGTAAAGACATCATTACATGGTACATGGTACAGCTTACACCATGATGCTGAAGCAAGCTATCAGCCATAGGTAAATAAACTGTATTACTGTTACCAGCAAAACACCAAGTGAGAAGACTACACCCATACAGCTCATATGACAGTTGGAGTTTGGAAAGCAGAATATGCAATCAAAGCCTGCACCCAAAAAAAGAGTGAACCCATCTTCCATATGATCTTCATGATCTGGATTTTGTGATAGAAACTCACACATTTATATTGTCATTTTAGGAGTTCCTTGCATTGACTGTATAACTACATACATCTAAGGCTACAACTAACTCAAACCTGAACCTCAAGCAGAGTAACCATGAACAAGTAGAAGCTTCAGTTGTCGCAATAATGCACTTTCATATGTAAGACAAATGTAATCACATCTTTTTAGATGTTACTATCACAGTGACGACCATACAAAGATAGACATACACAACCTGCATGAGGCCATAGCAATCAATCATGCATTTTCAATAAATAAGTGCTGTCTAGATCCTAAAAGCACAACTTACAGGGTGGTAACTAACTATTTGTAGTGTAAAAATAGCAAGTGTTGGAACAGTAATGTAGTTGCAAGGACAGCAGCATTTATTGAGTCCAATGACTCAAAGTCTGTTGACAGAGCTTTTAACTGGTTACAGTTCTGTTGAAATGATTAGAGGAATGGAATTGCATTGTTGTTTCTTTGCCTGAGCACCAACCATCTTCTTCGCCAAAGAAGCAGAAACATTCAGATTGCCTATTATGAGTATCTGTAATAAATCTTATCGTGGTAATTAGAATGAGATGCAAGTTCAAGCATTAGACTGATAAATGCAAATGTGTAGTAAGTATTGTAATGTGCATTATTTTTCATTTTGAGCTGATAATATGTTAAACGGCAAAGCTTTTATATATATATATATATTGATAATCTTTGCACCTACAGAATGCTGCCTGTAGCGTTACGGACCCATCACAGGCTAAGCAGTTGTAGGTTGAAGTCATAAATCCATTCAGATATAAAATTTAAATGTTTTGACTTACCAATTCAGATATATACATATTTATATATAAGATTTGTCTTCCACTATTGAGGTGGTGTCCAGGCGGTGTACACCAGTTATGAGTATTATTGAATTAGAGTTTGTTACAGAAGGTTTATGAATTACAGGGCTCTAATGAATCTTAGCTTTCTGATGCTCATGATGTACAGCTTGGCACTTAGGACATCTACATCTATCATGTAGGGTGTCTAGAGGTATGCTCAGGTAAAGTCCTCCCAAGCAATGTCCACCCAATTCATATTCGTGTGCCTTATCAATTGAGGTCTTAAGAAAAAAAAACATGGGGATATTTCTTTGGAAGATATTTCAAAATGAAATGAAATATCATTTAATGTTTATGAGCAGTATATTACAGGAAATAGAAATCTGTCTAGAAAGAAAACTAGCATGGGCAAACGCTAGCAACACCTGCTGACAAAAGATTTTGAGAAAACTTCCATATAACAAAATAGTGTTTTATTGCTGTATTATACAGTACTCTACTACTTTTCATATTATATTTCATTGATATTGCTGTTTCAAATAAAACACTAGATACAAGTTTCTAAACTCCCATGTGTATATGGAAATGTCTGGTCAACGTCTATTTTGGTCAACGTCTATTTTCTTTCACAGAACGTAATGCAGACGGTAAACAGTGCATACCTGTGTTTTTATGTCAGTGTTTTGATTTGGCATGCTCTTTTTGCTGATGACTTGCATAAACTAAAGCATTACATACATTTTCCTAATTACTTGCTGATGCATTTGCAATTAAGACACTCTTGGGCATCTAACAGACAGAAAGTTGGGACTGTACTCTAGACCTGATGGACCAGGGTTTAAATCCCACCTCTGCCAAGCTACCACAGTTAGGTCCTTAAGAAAGACCCTTAACCCACCATTGCTTGAATTGTAAGACTGTATAACTGCTAAATGCCGGAAATATTAATTTGTTATTTTTCATACCCCAAACTGTTAAAGGTCGTTCTTCATGGGATGTTTTTTTTTTTTGTTGTGTCCATCTCGAGCAGAATTTCCAACGAAAATCCTTCTGTGAGGTTATATTTAGTATCTCCACTAGTTTTCAGTTTCTAAATGAGGGTTGGTGTTGCTGGCAGAAGATAAGACAACCTTTGGCTGACTATTCACATTTGCGCTGTGGATTCCTGGTACTATTTTCTTCCTGATGCAATACCTATTCATACCAAATCCTCTTCACAAACAAAGATTATTAAGAGAATTCTATATGACTAACATTAGACATTAACACCCTGCATCTCAGAATGATGGCTCTCGATTTTATGCACTGAATAATGTCTGAATGCTTCAACTCGACAGAGCAATGACCTGTGCATTGTATCGCCTACATGTGCATGAAAGAACTTTGCATAGAAGACATTTCATTAAAATTCTGCACTAACGTAGGCTATAAAAAGTCAGCTAATTATGTTAACTCATGTGGCTCTTAATGAGCAGGAGGCATGACCCATTTGTTGACCCGTAGTGGCAGGTGCACAAATGAGGTCAAGTGCATGACTGAACCTTGAGTAGGTATTAAAATGAGATGTTACCTTTAAAAGCTTCCATTGTATCGTAATCTAACCACATAACAAAGTGGTTAGTATCAGCCTGTGTTTGTTTTAGTACAGTTTACTCACTGGTGCATAGTATACGCACAATGGGTTTGCTATAAACCCAGATAAGTAATAGATAGATTAGTTGGAACCTATATAAATGCGTACATATTCTGCTATTGTAGCTTTGAGGTTGCAGTACTGGACTGTGGATGGTTGCAGCTTGAGAAAGAGCTTTCCACCATTTTTGATTGAATTGTATCAATTGTAAGTTGCTCCGGATATGGATGACGTCGGGTCAGTTTAGTCTTTCACCACCCCTGCCCCTCCTGGTCTATAGTGCACCAAGCTCTTTTGGTTTCTCCCAGCCCCAGGCTTCCTGCTTACTATTTTAATAACCTTAATCCAATGCTTCACAGCTCCATATATCCCTAGATAATCTCAACTTACTCCCTACATGCTTGTATGTCTGAAGGTGTGTCTTAGGTTTACTGGTTGCCTTGTTCCTGTATAAGGATTGGTTTCTGCCTTGCACCAGGCCCACCCAGAACCACAAGGTTATGCAAAGTCAGGAGCCAGTACTTGTACAGGATGCCAGTGGTTTGCAGAGCATCCATTATTTTAAATTGTGACTCTTGATTTTCACCAGCTGATCGATCATATCTTTGGAATGTGAGATGTAACCAATGCAGACAATGGGCGAACACAGTCTGGACTCGAACTGGGCTCCATGAAGCTGTGAGCAGTAACCGCAAAGCTACTGTCCCGCCCCTGCAAATCGCAGTTGAAAGCAATTCCATTCAACAGGAGCTCGAGATGTACGACAAAAAAGAAGTAGAGCAAACCAACATGAAGTGGGCGGAGCGAGTGATGTGACAAATTGAAGCAAATCGTGCAAATTAGGCCTGAAGCATTAAGCAATAATTAGTAGATTTAAGCATGGTGAGTGAATTTTATTGTTCCCCACTGTTACGTTATCCCTCTTTTCTGGTTCCCTTGAGATTGTGGAGAAAGTAAATTGAGCTACTGCTTTTAACACACTGCAATGGTAAATATGTATTTGTAATCGTATGGCTCCCCTCTGACTGTAATTAGCTCTTTAACTGCCTGTGACATACTATGAAGTATTTAATCCGTCTGTCGAAAATTCATGACTGTCTCAAAGTGCATACCATCGTGGTACGCAGTGTGTCAAACCAGAGCACCATGAGTGGTGTTATTACAGAGCAGTGCAGTGTGCTAGTATGCTGTTTGAAACGCAGCCCAGTTATAATAATACATAATAACACTCTACTGGCTCAGAATGTAAGACCAGGAACATGCTGGGTGGTACCGATATTCACCCAGATAAATCTGAGTTCAGGCATATATGCTACAGAATAGTGATTTGCTGACATAGGGTAAAGCCATGGAGAATCTAGAAAATTGCAGATCACTGGCTCTGCAAAACACGATGCGTTAGCAATGGCAGATTTGGTACAGCTCCAGTACTACTAGCTTTACTTTTCAGTAGGAGAAGCAGGGCTGTGAGAAAAGCTTGTACATTTGTCATAATCTTAGCCTGAGAAGTTGGTAAGTTATATATAAAATGTTGTGCTCGACACACAACTACAATGAGTACTAGTACAATGAGTTTTGCTAGACAGTACTACTAACAGTACTAACTCAATTTTTTGAGCATGTTTGTACCAAAATCACCCCCTTTCATGCCCAAGTCCACTTTCATTGCTTATCATGGCAAATCCCATTGACACTTTTGTCCAGGTTGACTGATACAATCCAAGAAATTGTGGGTTAATTCTAGCGTTGTCAGGTCCCACGAGTTAAAAAGACCAACCAGGTCTATTGCTACTATATCTCAAAGTCTCTGTAGACCAGACCTCTTAAATAACTGGATAATAATTTACATCCATCAATCTATAGTTATAGGTCCAAATGTGTGAGCTATACCACCATGTGAGATAATGCTGATTTCGAGTACATGACCATGGACTACATCTGACCATTTGTAAATTGCCCTGGACCTTCTACCAAAGCACTCTGGAACCTCTAGTTATCAATAGTACATCATGGCCTTACATCAATCTCCAGGAGAAGGTTGTGAAAAGTTCATGCTGCTAATACATCATGTATGTTATGCACTCTACATGGAGCTCCCAAGTATGTTTCCTATATCTCAGCTTGCTGGTTTGACAGTCTCAGCAGTTCTCCATGCCGCAGGCTTTCAGCCTTTCTGCTGTCAGAATGGAGTCATTATCTTCTGGAGTGCATACGGGAATGTAGCAACAAATTCACCTTTCACAAAGGTTTCCAAATATCTCGAAATATAAGAGCAGCAGCGTACGATGGCATTGCTCTTTTGTGCAAGGTGTTTTAGGTAGTTTGCCTCCCCTTAGCTCTATTTTAGAGAGATGGCAAACTGCTGCGTGAACTGTTTGGTATTTTTTTTCTCTCAGAAAGACACTCAGGCAAAGCTGGCACCATTTCTACCAGCTTCCATGACACCGTGTTGATAAAGACACGTGTTTTCCATCCGCTAATCTCCTGGTCCCCTCACAGGGGATTTAGAGGCTGACACAAACACCAACAAGACTCTGTTTGCTGTTTGTGTTGCTGTGTAGCTCTGCTGAAAGCTCATCCCATCTGTGTTCCAGTCTCCTCCTAGATCTTTATATCAAACTCTTTCTGCCTTCACCCACATACACACCTCATTTACCTCGACGCAGTGTTGCAGAAGAATGTAAATAAGCTCCTGAAAGTAAGTGTACGCGTGGGCATATGTATTAGAGACCTGCTGTAAGATGACGGACAGTTTGCTTTGCATACTGATGAATAAGTAGAGCACTGAACCGCAGTCATGCGGCATAGGCCTGGCCTAAGGGTGTGCGATATTAACAAAAAGTGCTATCTTGATCTTTTCTGGGATTTTGTCAATAATTATAAATAGACGATATTTCGGCAGTTCGTTTGTTGTGTATAAATAATGAAAAAGTTGCTTGAATCCATCTTTTAACAGATTGAAATGGCACTGTCTTTCACTATGTAATTGCAGAACGAGTCAGCTAAGGTTTGCTGAGTGTGTTTTTGGGTTGGTTCCTTGCCTGGTTTAGACCTGTCGTAGACTGCTGACTCCTACACTTTCTTATAGATTACATTGGCATATGCCCTTTTCCAGAGCATCTTACATCTAACACAATTTTACAATTCTAGCAGTTAAGGGTTTTTGTGCCTGGTCCATGGTCCAGTATCTTAACCGCTAAACTACCACAGTCCCCAAAGATAATCTCATGTTCTATTCTGGCTATTGTTTGCATTGCTGATTCAAATTCTGTTTCATGGTTTTTGCTTCTTATCGATTCCAAATTGTGATTCCAAAATGGTGAAAGATGGTCCGTTGAGCACAACCATTAATCTGCCCTGTTAATTACTTTAGATTCTGCATATGGAGATCCTGGTTGGGTGTACCTCGATAGAATGATATGAAATGGCATGTAGACCCATAGATGCACTGAATAGAGTTTTCCATGTGATTTCCATCTGTGTGTGTGTGTGTGTGAGTTTTATTGGTGATTCTTTGATTTGGGGCAGATAATAATAAATACAAAAGTTTATTATTTCTTGGTTTTATAGTTTCTAAGCTGGTGAGTCACATGGCATTTATGACACAGGCCATTGGCTCCAATGATCTTCCTAGAGAGTAAAGCCGTCATAAACTAAAAATAGCTATAGCCAGAGCCTGTACCTCCTGGTGGGATTCTCGCCATATGTCATAAATCCTTTAGGACAGTAATAATGCCTTGGCGATTGAGAGAGACTTCCACTCTTCCAGTGCTCATGGAGTAAAAGCTCTTCTTCCTCAAACTCATCTCTCTCTCTCTCTCTCTTTGGAAAGAGTTTTTTGCGTCACTGGCAAACAGATGATGTCTCTCGGGGATGGAGAGGGATTGGAAAATAAATATGACACCAACAGACTAATAACAAGCACTTCTTAGCTTTCAAGTGCGGAGCCACTAAAAATGCCTTGGTTTATTGTGTTTACTTTGTTTTATGGAGTTGGGAGCACAAATGCTGAGTGTTATGAGTAATCTGCGAGTGCGATTCTCACCTCTATGTTCTCACGTACAGCGATCAGCCATCCAAATGTTCACTCTGTCACTCGGTAAGATAATCCAAACACCACATGTTTAGCAAAATAAGCGCTGTGGATTACCTTAGTTATTTCTTCTGCGTTTTTGCGTAGGCTACACTTCCATCTGTTCCTACTGTATCCCACTGGCACTTTGTGTAACAACCTGTTTTTATGGCTCCATTTGTAGTTTCATTACGTGTTAATAGCAGCTTGGTAAGGCTCACAATTACAATGTACAACCCAGCTGATTATACACACATTGTAACCACATCATCAGCTCATCAAATTATTACAATATAATGCTTGAATCGCCCGGGTGGTGCAGCAATCTAATATGCAAATCCACCACCGTTCCCCGACACTGCAACAGTGACCCCTGCCCTTCTCGTACACTCCGTGTTCTCTGTGGGTAGGCCCCTGTGACCCGGACCAGGACAAGTGGAGCCAACAGGGAGAATAATTTCCACTAACCTTCTGGTACTAAAAGGAATATAGTGAACCCTTCTGCCTTGATCACTCATAAACGTGACTCGCGCTGGGACACTTTAGCAATGCCGGCTGACCTAACATCTTTGCAATGTAGAGAGGACAGCTGAGTACCTGTAAGAATTCCACACAGACAGGGGTCGGACATGCTCTAACCACTGTGCCATGGTGCCACCCGCTGATCTTTGTCCAACTCATAATACACACACACACACACACACTCTTTTTATAAATATGCACTGTTAATGTCTGTGATGAACACACTGATTAATCATTCACAAGCCAGGCTAGAACATTGTGAACCCCTGAGCCAGTGAGGCTGGATAGATAACATGAGCAAAATATCAAACAGCGAACAATAAGAGGAAGAAAATGGATGAGAAGATTTCAAAATCAAGATGAATTAGACTAAATCCGCACAGTTTTAGTTCAGAACCCTTGTTTCCAGATCAGGTAGAGTATCAGATTTATCGGTATAGCATACACTCACCATTTTATTGCACCTGGCCAGGTTGGACTTACTTTAGCCTTCAGAACCACCTTAATTCTTTGTGGCATAGATTCAACAAGGTACTGGAAACATTACTCAGAGATTTTGGTCCCTGCTAACATGTTAGCGTCACATAGTTGCTACATATTTGTCGGCTGCGCATCCATAATGTGAATCTCTCGTTCCGCCAAATTTCAGAGGCGCTTTACTTGATTGATATGTGGAATCTGTGGAGGCCATTTGAGTACAGTGAATTCATTTTCATGTTCATGAAATCAGTTTTGATAATTTGAACTGATGTAGACTGTGACTCCCAAGCAATTCATTTATATTTAAATTTAAAAATTCTTCTGTTGACCCATAACGTGTCTAAGCAGAAAAGGAAGAGTAAGAGAGAGAACTGTGTTCCATGGCAAGACTCCATGATGTGAATGAAGAACAAACAACAGGACATGTGGTTGATTTTTGTACAGCTGTCTTCTGTTGATCCTTGCGGACTTTACATCCTTTTATGTTTTCAGGTCAGTTCATTAGGCTCACTTAAAAACAATAAATAATTCAGGAATTCAATCTCTGCACCTCTAGCGGACCGGTTTGGGGATCTCCGTCATATGGGAATGCTCTTAAGGTAACTGGAAGCAACTTGCACATCTTCTATTAACGCACTTCCAGCAGAACAACGCCAGCGCTCTCTCACATGGCAGCTCTCAAGCATTAGTGCTGCATATTTGATCGCTGTGCCATTATTATTTCATGCACGTATCCTATATGCGGTGGCACTGCATGCTTTCTGAAAATATCATGTGGGTACGGAGTTCAACAGTCTGTGCTCAGCATTCGGAATTGTGTATGATGTTCGATGTGGCGGGTTCATCGTGGCCCGATTTAGCCAGGCATTGGGGAGGCTAAAATGGGCCAAATGATGTCGCAAAATATTCTGTTTGTTTAGAGAAAGTGCTATTCGACTCAAATCTGTCAACATTTTCTCCCTGGTGTCCCCCACATTTATGAGACTGTCTTTTAATATGTTTTTACCTACGCCGGGATTGATCCACTTATCATTCAGTGAAACCTTGGAATTTGAACTTAATTGGTTCCCGAAGGCAATTCGGATTTGTTTGGAAGTCAGATTTGAATTCCCCCATAAGAAATAGTAGTAGTAATAGTGCATTTATACTGGTAGTTTGGTTCACTTGGTACAGACCAAAGCAGAAAATGATCATCATTGCACATTAATCCTGGTTTGTTTATTGTTCAGACTAGTATTCTTAACATTGAACCAAAAGATGTGAATCAAGTCATATGAATAAGGTCACAATCACTGGACAGATTTTATGACGTATAACAACTTTGACAAAACTTTGCAAACTTCTACAACAACCTATTTTGACCAGCTAATTCCTCAGTTTTGTTCACAATATAATGCACACTGCAAGGAGATTTTGGTTAGGATGCCTGTACAGGTGTGTAATTCTCTTGCATTGTGCTATGTGTGTTGCTCTGTATGGCATTATTTAAATGTACAGCAAAGGTCTTACAAAAAATTATTAAAATGTCTTATTTATTGCTTATTCATGTCTGAATGACAGAAAACTATTACTACTCTCTGAACTACAATGATAATTACTGTATTGTACACCACAGTATTGTATTAATTGCTGTTATGTTAATTTTTTTTTTAAATTAATATGTAACACAATGTATAATGGCTCTAAACTGCTACATGGTCAATGTCCATTTTACTAGTTTTACTAATGTCCAGTGTACTACTTCAAAATGCAGATGTTAAACACTGCATACTTGTATAAAGAATACTAATGTCAGTGATAATGTTGACTTAGTTATACAAATATTGCTATGCAGAGTAGCAGTACAATTTTATGTCCATGTTTTGAGAGCCCAGGTTTGAAGAAGTGAATGGTTTTGAGGCATGGACAGGAAATAAAGTTAATGGAAGTGATGATGGCGAAAGTGGCACGAAATAAGATCATCCTCTTCTGGGATTCCTCAGCTCTCCATCAGCAGTGCAGAATGGATGGAGTCTTGACCGTGTGCCTTGTTTCTGCACTGCGCTGGTGGACAGCTCCTGTCAAGATAAGGCTTTGTTTGCTCAAGACACTATCTAACTGGCTGCCTTCTTAGCTCCCACACCATCCACTCCCTCTTCCTGACTGCCCCTTTTTTCTGTCGCTCTTCCTGTTTTTATTGCTCCCCACTCATTCTCTTTTGTTTGTAAAGGGAGCTATTTTCACAATGCAATCTTGCATTTCCTACTAGCCCCAAATGCATCACATTGAGCAGATCCCAGTCTCCGACTGTCAGATCGAATTCAGTCAGTTGTAGGATCACTGGTGGCAGGTTCAGCTCTTAGCACCTCACTGCTGTAGTGCTGCTGTACCTCCTGCTGGCTGTTACAGGTGCGAGGAAGGTCATGCATTATGGAGGTGCAGACAGAGAAGCCGGGACATCCTGTACCTGTGTGCATGGAAGCAGGGTCCAAACATCAATCATAGATGAAGAATAATGGCAAAGATGCAAGAGTAAAGAGAAATGTTTGGGGAATGCACTGTTTGCTCAAAAGTATGTAGACACCCATCTGTCTGAACCCATTCATAGGTGCAGATCACCCATTCATAGGTTTTTTTTCTGCTCTGCTCTGTACTGCTTAAACAAAGTCTTAGTAGTAGTTTGCTAGCTTTAATGAAGAAACTGGGTGACTTGGCAAACATGATATCTCAATATTTTCTGAGGTATTATTGATAACAATAAATGCACTAATCACAAAAATTAGGAATAAAAGAAATATCCCTTAATTTTTGTGAGCAGTATAGATGATAAACTGCAACCTTCAAAAATGTGTTTGTAAAAACCTTGCAATGTTCTAGCTTGTTCTTGTTCATGAGATTGTTGCTTACTGGTGACGTCAATTGAAATAAGATTGTAAGTTAAAAATGAAAGGAAATTTAAACGTAAGGAAAACAAGTCTTGAGTGTTTGCTCAAAACTGAAGCATTCAAGTAAAAACTGCACGTGGTTTCTCATTTTGCCACGACAATAGATTTGTGGTCAAGCAGAATATCCGAGCACCTTGATGGTGTAATTCATTGTCAAAATGTGCCATAATTTTCATATTCCGTACAGTGGTTTGTTCGCAGATGGATAAATAAATTAGATTGTTGACTAAAGTTTAAATGTGTGTGGCTATATATTAGGATTTGGCTATATATATATATATATATATATATATATATATATATATATATATAACAGTTCATGCTCAGTATAGTTGTTAGTATAGTAGTTTAATGTGGCTGGCTTGGTCTTTGTGTTGTTTGTCTTGTTTTTGGTTTTTCTCCCAGATTAAAAACTAGAATTCTTCACATAGACTTTTTCACCGAGAGGACAATTCTGTACGCACACCTTGTGCTCTTCATTCCAGACCTAACTGTCTGAAGGGCTGAAGAGCAAAAGTCTGGAGAGGAAAGCACACAAGCTGTGAGGACCCTAAACTGACTGGAATACTAAAGTAGCTTTTTGTAGTTAGCATTACGATGAGAAACGCCAGCACAGGGAGCTGATTTGTCTTCCAGGGACAGCAGAGAGAAAGAGAGAGCGAGAGCGAGACAGCTAGAGATAAAGGTGTGACAGTATCAATGAGGCAAGTAGATTGAGAGATGATGCAGATCCAAGGATGAAGATTGTGCAAGCAGTAAATGAGGTATGCTAGGAGGAGAGATTAATGAATAGAGCATACCCTAGAGGCAGCATCTAACCACGTTCTCACTCTATTCCGTATGATAGCATCTGCAATTCTAACCCATCACCTCTGGGCTGTTCCAGAAATCCAGCTCCAATGCGTTCCTATAATGATTTACTGTATTTAGATCGTTATCAATTTCCCCCGGCAATAAAGTGGCTGCTTCTTAAAGCTCCACTTGCTTATCTTAGCATAGCATGTCCAAGATGATAACGCCGATTTCGCAGGACTGATAGGAGATGAGAAATCTGTCAGCAGTCATATACAAGACACTTTCTTGGATAATACTGTTTAACCAGATAAATGGAACAAAAGACCAAGAGCTGGACAGAGATAGTTGTGGAAAGAGAGATTTACTGGATATGACAATCTTAGCACAATTGCTTAGTCAAAGAGAATTACCTATGCTTTGGGCCACCCACCACTTTTAACTGCAGTGGAAGAGCAAGCGAGGGTCCAGACAATTTCTCTATGCAGTCATTACCAAGGCAGCCAGAGCAACCTGTCAGATATTGTTCTTATATAACGTCTAAAGCGCAGCAGTCACAAAAAAAAAAAAGCTCACATCAATCACAGCCTTTAATGTACCCCCTTTTTTGTGTGGAATTGCTTTTGCAGTTATCTCAGTTAGTAATAGTGGTCATATTCAGTACTCAGTTGGACTCCCTTCTTAGTTGCAAGAAATAACTGGCTAACTGTTAATTAGTTCTGTGTATGCATTTAGCTTACGAGATGTATTTTTATTCATGTTTGTGGTCGCATAGTCCAGTACGGTTAAGCTACTGGACTCTGGACCAGAAGGTCCAGGGTTCAAATCCCACCAAATCCTGCCAAGCTGCTACAGTTGGGTCCTTCAGCAAGACTCTTAACTTATAATTGCTTGGATTGTAAGATAATATATAAGTATATATTATATAAGTTGTAGATTGCAGGGCGTCTGCTATATTACATAAATGTAAACACTGCAGACAAAATGAATTTGCTGTTCTGCCTCCAGCAGCCACAGAAAGAAATAGGGCACAGTCCATGATGTTTGATTTAAAATAAAATAAAAAATAAAAAAACACCTGACCTTGCTTTTTGCTCTAGTAGCCAGTTCTGTGCATGCCTTTAGCTCATGGGACAGATTTGTCTTTATATTTGTCATATTAATTCTTTTATTTTTGCATCTGCTTAAACCTCATCACAGAAAAGTTGATGCCTAGCAAACGACACGTGTCCCAAGGTAAGAACAAAACTAGACAGGGCGCCAATCCATCTGATACGGGAATATGAACCCATTAACAGAACGTATTAGAGGGGGGTTTTATCTGTCAAACTGAAGGAGCAGGAAGAAGAACACCTTGTCTTGATAAACAGTCTGAATGTTTTAATGATTATACATTCCAAACTACATGGGAAGAAATAATTCACTAACATCTGGCTCATCTCACAACCAGCTGTATGCAGTAATGGAAAAGACCACACAACTCTTGTGATGAGTTCTTAAGGGGATTCACTATTGATAGTTCTTTTTAATTATACAGGAAACTAAAACTTGTTACAGTAACTCAGTAGGCACTTTTAGACCCTTTAAGTGATGAACATCGATCCTTGCCGGACATCTCCTGACACAGAATTGATTGAAGGAATATCTGCATTGGCTCTATAATTATTTCATTGTGTGCGTGCGTGTGTGCGTGCGTGTGTGCGTGTACAACATAGAACTTAATACAGCAAAGCAATTTCAAACTCACAAAACTGGTGGTATGATTACTATAAAAAATATATATAATGCCGGAGATATATACGGTCAAGGTCATGTTATAAAAATTACCAACCACTTAGCAAATATTAGGGGACAATTCAAAATGAAAATAATTTTTGTGAGCAGTGTATTTGTTCATTAAGGCTGCACACCTGGAATAATTACAACCTGTTGGGTAGAGTGTGTGTGCGCGCACACGAGCGTGCGTGTGTGTGTGGTATCAACAGAGTAGTGTTCTGTAAATAAAAGGCTTCTGTCCAAGGAATTCCACCATGTCCCGTACACATAATCAATTAACTGATGTGTGGCATAATATTCTCACAATATTAACACACTAGAGGGTTATGTGTGTTCGTTTGATTAATTATGTAGTATTAATGCATGCAAAACATCATGGTTCACATATATTTTATATATATATAAAACAGTATAAAACTATGCGTCATGTAGTCTATATGGGCAGTGTATATTGTACCCTTTCTAACCAGCAATTCCTGATAGTTTAGTCACGCTGACCATTAACAGTAATTGGTGGGGAGATATATACAGCGGAGACAAAGGTCTGAGCTGTTGTTCTTGCAGATCAGAGAAAATCAAGGATTGCTGACAGTTCTGGACTCCAAAGTCAAGTGACCTAAACCTCATTAAGGATTTATAAAAGAGCTTGAGGGCACAGGAAGCCAAGCATTCAGTAACATCATGAGACGCTCTTTGGAATATTGGGAAATCATGCTGGGATAACATGAATCATCAGATTTAGTACAAATCCTAGTTCATGCTTGCTTGTGTGCACACTGTCAATATGTCAATATGGACTGTCAATGGCAAACATACCAAATACTAATACTATAAATACTAAAAATACTAAATACTAAAAAAAGATTTAGCTTTCATTCAAACTGCTTAATGCTCTTTATATGATTTGTAAATTAAAATGTATTTTTATCCATGGTCTCAGAATTTTGGAAGAGGAAACTTTGCATCTAGAAAAATGGAATGCACAAATTTCGAAGAAAAAATACCCCTAGTGACACACTTCCATGTACTGTAGCAACTACAAAGCAACTACAACTACAATGCGACAGCGTAACTGGCACCATTACACTGAGCATTTGTTATGTAAGATGTGGACTCCTTGCAAAGTAAGTTTACATACACAGGGTGTTTGTGTGTAATTTTTTTCCCTTTTGTTTGGATGTTTTATGCTAATGTAAGCTAAAGATATTCAGCTGTTCTTTTGTTTATTTAGATAGTCAGAGGGAAACACTGAAGTTCTTTGAGGAATCGATGTGTCTAGCATTTGCCAGAATAAATTCTCGGTAATGCTTCTTTCTGGTTGGATAAGGTTGCAAACCGAGGTCTATCTGTATAGAATCGACAGATAGTGGCAGTTGAGTGAGTTGTACTGATTGTATTGATTCTCAATATGACACTTTCTTATGTTTCCACCTCCAGTAAGTCAGTTAATCAGCTTTCTGAAGTTTACAGTATAAAGAAATGGTCTGCCAACTCTTATGGACAACTTATCTGGCTTGCCATGGAGTCGTGAACTTAACTTTGTCAGACATATTTCAGCTGAATTGAAATGGCAATAGAAACCCAAGGGGCTTTTTCCATCTTCGGAACCCAGCCTACCAGCAAAAGGGTAGTTGTCAGGTTGATATGCCATTTTTTCATCGATTTTGTCCTGTATCACCTTTCATAGTCCTGTCTATTTTCTCTCTCTCTCTCTCTCTCTATCTCTCTCTCTCTCTCTCTCTCTCTCTCTCTCTCTCTCTCTCTCTCTCTCTCTCT